>CANYBF012472729.1:0-10151 GCA_948192965.1 Dalechampia spathulata | reverse complement strand
AATTATTTTAATATATCAATTGATTTTAATATTCAATATATATATATATATTGAATATTAAAATCAATTGATATATTAAAATAATTTAATATAAATTATGGTATCTTCTAATAGATTCAAAAAAATATATTGTTATCATATTTGCAAGACTATGTATATACATGTGAATTCAAAAAAAAAAATTATGGTTTGGAATATCAATACTAATTTATGAAGTGACACTATGTGACAATAAGTCATGTTTTCCATGACTTTATCCAACCTTTAGATTATTGATCACTCATGATTGATATTGTATACAAATCTATCTGAACTTTTAATTAAAAGATTTTGATGATTTTATGTATAATATAAATTTATGATATTCAACATTTTTATATTGTAATTTATAAGAAAAAAAGTCTTCTAATGCTTGAAATACAAGGACCAAAAGTAATTAAATTTGCAAAATACAGTTGTCATGACTTCGCATCACATCACATTTATAAAAATAGATATTAGGTATAAGTTTAAAGATTTGTTGAATATAAGTTTTCATCTAGTCTTTATCTTTTTTTTTAATAATAATAATAAATAGCAAAATGATGATGCAACCTTCGAAAAGGTTGCAAGAAAGAAAGTGAAAGATGATCTAGCACTTTTTTATTATGCCATCATTTTATATCTTTAATAGTTTTTAAAGATTTTTACTAAATTTTTATTTTGAAAATTTAAATTATTAAGTGAGATTTTAAAAAATTGATATATCTTTAATATATTGTGGGTGGGATTTTTATTACGATTCAAAATAAGGTTTGCGATAAATGGTATCAGAGGTCTGCTTGAAGTGAAAATGCAATCTTCTCGATAGGCTATCTCAAAGAATGAAACAAACTCAAAAGAGTCACAAAATGGAGTTACCACGAGATGGTTCTGGATTTGGTTCAACCGACTCATAGCATGAGTGCTAAGTCAAACCCTTCAAAGATGGGTTCAGATGGTGAAAATTTATTATCTTAGAGTTTGTAAATTCGATTTTACCATTTTAGTTAAGTTAATTATCCTAGACAAATAAGCATCGATAAGCATGAATAAACATAGAACACGATGTAACATGATAACAATAATAGCATATAGTAACATGATAAATATAATATGACAATCATGGTAAATGAAACATGGCATAGGCATGACATGTGAGAAAAATAGCATAACATGTGAGATGACATGACATGACATATATCATATGTTAATGATAAGAGCATAATAAGGCATAACATCATAATTAAAATAATAATGGTTCGAAGAAAGGGAAAGATAAAGATAAGTGATACATGATGAAATAAAGCTAAATCATACATCCAAAGAGGGAATATAATAAAGACATATTATATTACAAAGGATCTTCAAAGATACAAAAATTTGAGATGTATAGCAACATCTCCTCCACTTAGGAAAAATTTGATTGCTGCCAACCTATAACATTATATGCATCGCATATAGATATTCATGCGATACACATAATAAAAATGGAAGTATATGCATCGTACAAAGTGGTATGTGTATCACATAAAGTGAAAAATAGACTACATGCATCACATATAATAGTATATGTATCAAATGAAGTTGTTTGCCAAAAGAGAAAATTACATTTTTTAGCCAAAATCATGAATATAATTTGATTATTTGACTATCACAGACCATTTAGACTATTGGTAAGCCTTAAATGCTATTATGGCATTCAGAAACAAGCAAAATCACAAGCAAAACCCACAAAATCAATGAAAATCAAGAGAAAAAGGAGAATATAGAAGGAAAAAATCAACTCACCAATACTTAGTGAAGCTTAATCCTTGATTTCCAAATGTGATTAAGGTTTAAGTATGGTTAGTTAGTCTTTAATTACTTAATTAAGAGTTTAATTAAGGGAGATTAGTTCTAATTCAATTTTGGTAGAGTTTTACCTCAGAATTATCATTCAATCCCCTAAATACTAATACCCAAAGGGTATTTATAAGACTCATTGAGTAATAAGCCAAAATGAATTAGCAATATGGAAAAAAAGTGAAAATTTGAACTTCATGTGTTGCATGAAGTGTTATATGTGACACATGAAGTTGATTTTTTTAACTTCATGCTACATATAAAGTTGAAAAGTCACTTCATGCACTGGCTCACACAAGCCGTAAACTAGATGCATCACATAAATGAATGCTTCATAAAATTGTAAAATATATGTATGTAATTCGTTATCGTTAATGCAAACCTATGTCAAGCCATATCGAGAAAAGAGTGACTTCACAGTATGCATGCATGAAAAGGCCAACTTCATGCGCCAACTTGCACGTGCTAAAAACTAGATATGTCATATGATTAAATGGCCTAAGGCATTACAAATAGCATGTATGCAACTCAGATTCAAAAATGGAGAATTACACTAAGCCATATTGGAAAAATTTGAAAATGCATACGCTCGATGAAAAAGTCAGGGTCAACACATATCTTTATATGTGAATGTTTATTACATTTAAATGTGAAACATGCACATATCTATATTTATATTATGTTAAGATATATTATATAATAATTATGGTTTTCATATATTAAATGGTATGATCCTTACAAAATCGTATAAAAAAGATAGCAGTAGAGGAATTGAAAGGAAAAAGAAGAATGTGGTTGAAGAGAAAGAGGAAATTCAAGAAGATTAAAGAGAAAGTAAAAAGATAATAGAAAGAAAATTAGTTAGAATTGAATATTTATATTATTTTCCTTATTGAGAAATCAACATAATTGAGTCCCATTATTTATACAACTAGCTTATATAAGTTAATAATGCTCATACATGGATTCTGCAATTTAATTCTAACTATTGACTAATCCACTAACTAATAATCCTAAGGTTATATAATCTACATCAATCATTCAAGTACATTATCTAGTTATAATAATACTTGTCTCTTTGAAATCTTCCTTGTCCTCAAGGAAGTAAGGAAACTAAGAATGAATAATAGAGACATCCTCTAAAGTACTATTAATAAGAGTCATATTCAACCATTGAATTAGGATCTATGAAACAATCTAGCACTTATGCTTGATGGTACATATTGCTAAAATCTTTTTAAGGAGGACCTTAAAATTGATAATAAGGATGAACAAAAGGAAATGTAGGTGAAAGAGTAACATCAATACCCACTTTCTTTTTAAGCAATGAAATATGAAATACAAGGTGAATGGTAACATCATAAGGCAAATCTAGCTTACAAGACATAGTGCCAACCTTAGAAAGTATTAAAAAGGGGCCATAAATCTTTTATGTAAACTTTAAACACTTTTTTAAGGTAAGAGAAATTTACTTGTAAGGCTAGAGTTTTAAATATAGCCAATCATCATTATGAAAAAAAATGATCTAAGTTATATTGGTAATAAATACTTCATATGATTTTGGGCCTATAAGAGTTGATTACATAAAAGTTGATCGAAATGCTATCAATTTTCCATAAAATTTGACTATTAAATCAATGTTTATGTGAACTAATGAGAGGTCAGGGAACAAAGGAGAATCATAACCATATAATGCCTTAAAAGAAGTCATCTGTAATCCACCATGAAAAGAGGCATTATACCATAATTCAGCTAGGTCTAACCACAATGACCATTTCTTAAGATTTTGATAGGTCATATAGTAAAGATAATATTTAAGGCAACAATTAAGATGTTCAATTTGGCCATCCATTTAATGATGGTAAGTTGTACTCTAATGTAAGTCTATGCCCAAACAACAAAATGATTATTTCCAAAATAAATTTGTAAAAACATGATTGAAGGTAAGCCATATAACTTAAAAACATGTATCGTGAACAATTCAACCACCTTAACAGTATTAAATGGGTAAGATAATGTAATAACATGACCATACTTTGGAATCAATTGATAGCTACTAATGTAGAATCTTCATGGTTAGAGAGGAGTTACTCAATGAAATCCATAGAGATATGAGTCCAAGCTTAACAACGGAATGGTAATGGTTGCAACAATCTAGAATAAGGAATAGATTCAATTTTTGTACTTTTGATAAATGTTGCAACTAGCAATATACATAGTTAAGTCCTTCTTTATACCCAACCAGTAAAAATGAGCTTGTAACCATTTATTGAAAAAATTGCACTTTATAATGGCCACAAATCAATGAGTCATGAACAAGTAAAATCAATTGGTGATGAAGATTGTTGGAATAACCCATATACAACTTATCATCAAACATTAAAACTCCATTAATGTGTTAAAATAGGGAAAAACATCAACTCATATAGATAAAGCAAGAATTAAAGATTGAGTCTTTGAGTTAATAAACTAAATAATTTGATTGGTCTAAAATCTATTTATTTTATTAGATTATAATAATCATTTAATCTATTTATTTTATAAATCAACAATATTTATTTAATTGATTTAGAAATTAATTTAAAATTTTGATATTTATAACATGTTTTCAAGCTTTGAAAAGCCTCTTCAACTTGCATACTATAATAAAAGTTATATTTTTTCAAGAGTTTAGTAAGAGGGTGATATATCCTTAAATAAATATATGATAGTATTCAATAAGGCCAAGAAATCCCTTAAGAGCTTTCAAAGTATTGGTAAAGGCTAATTCACCATGGTTGTAATTTTGTTAAGGTCAATATGGAACCATCTTTTGTAATAGCATGTCCTAAACAATTCACCCGAGAAACCTGAAAGCACACTTGAATTGTTTAGAAAATAGTTTATGATCATATAACAATTGAAAAATTAATTGTAGTTATTGCATATGAATGTCCCAATCCTTGTTATAGATTGAAATATCATTAAAAGAAGGGATAAATTTATGAAGGTAAGGAGTAAACACATCATTCATCAATGATTGGAATGTAACTAGGGAAATACTAAGCCTGAATGGCATGACCTTGAACTCATAGTGTTCACCATGCATTCAAAAATGTTATTTTATGTGTATTAGGGCCATATGTACTAGAGCCAAACATAAGAATTTGATGGAAATCAACACGAAGATCAAGCTTAATAAAAAACCTAGTACTATTCAACTCATCTAAAAGTTTATTGATGATAGGTATAAGATACTTATCCTTGACAATCAAGTCATTAAGGTGCAAAAAATCAATGTAAAAATGTCGACTATAATCTTTCTTCTTAACTATCAATATAGGTGAAGCAAAAGGACTGCTACTAAGAGTGATAATACCAAAATACAACATTTAAATCACCAATTTCTTGATTTTATCTTTTGAATAAAAGAATATTTATAAGGATGTAAGTTAACGAAGGTAGAAATAAGTTTGAGGGGAATCTTCTATCCATTCAAATGGCTTGGGTGTAAAGACGCAGGTTTAATAAAAACATCCTTAAACTTAATCAATAACTCAAATAAATCAGAAAGGATACACAAGCTATTTGATAAATTTCAGATTAGAAAGTGAAGTAGCAAAAAGCTGAGCAACAAAATGTACCAATCTCTTATGAACCACCTATGTTAATTTCTTAGCACTAAGCATTTTTAAGGAACCATTGATTGAATTGCCCTTCAATATAAAGGGATGCCCATCATTGTGAAAAGTGACAACCATTGACTGAAATGCCCTTCAATATAAATGGAAACCCATTGTTGTAAAGAGTGATTATATGATATCCCTAATATTATATTATACTCGCTAATATTAAGAATTCAAAGATTAAGTTAAAATTCAGTATTTTGCATGAACCATTTGAATCAAACATATTTTTATTATAAATTAGTTTATTTCCATCATTCATTGAGAACATAAAAGGATTAATGATTAAGTCATAAGAAACATGTTGTAACACTTAACTATATAGGAAGCTATGAGTACTTTTGTTATTTAATAGAATTAATAGCTTATGTGTAATAACTTTGCCCTTAATAACCATAATATTAGGAGACTTATGATCCCCTAAGGCATGTAATAAGATATGAATTTCATGGTCATATGCAGAAGAAGAATCCAAAATTATAGAGGAATTTGGTTCAAACTAGTCAACATAAAAAGAATCTAATTCTAATTCAGAGTGATCAACATTTAACATTAACATTTTCATTTTATTGTATTGATACTAAGGAAAAGGGGTTTATAACACTTGTAACAATTGGAAAAGGTCTTTTTCTAAAATAGTTTAGAAGAAATAGAAGGTTTGAATTAAGATGAAGCAAAAGGAATGGTTTGTTAGGTAGTGTATTGGAAGGAATAAACCAAGAAGAATTAGTGAAAGTATATAAGGAATTTAAGGAAATGGCCAAAATAGATTTTTTTTATAAGAGAAATTTCATAAGCTTAATGAAGAGTTGTCAACTTAAACATTTCTGAGGTGGGTTGCAATTTATCATTTAATTTACTAATATAATTAGGATTGAAGTAAACATAATCAATGAGAACTAGAAAAGAACAAAGCAACTCAAAACAAAGCTTTTTAAACTATTCCTAATAAACCAATATTGACCAAGTTTGGTTAAGCTTATTAAATTCTTGAACTATTGTAGAATTATCCTTAACCAAATCATAACCACAAGGCATCAATAAATTGATCCCATTTAGAAAAACAATTCAAGATAATTCACCCTTGAAACCAAATATAAGGTTTCTTAGTAAAAACCAATGATGTAAATTCCACCTTTTGATTTTCAAACACATTATACACTCTAAAATTCTTCTTACACTTATATGCATATAACCTCATACATTAGTCTCATCAAAGATAGGCATTTCCAATAAAACTATCAAACTAATAAAACTCCAAGAAAAATTATCACTACAATCACCTATTTCATGGTGTGAAGGAGTAGGTAACAAACAGGATAATCTGTTGTTAGCATTAATACAAGTAGGTTGTGTTGAAGGGATGATTGAAGAAGAATCAAAATGTTGGCAACTTGGGTTATCTAATCCCTATCAATTATCAAAGTACATTACCTAGTTATAACATCAAACTAACCTTTTGCTCTTGGAGGCTCATATATCATGTTAATAAACTATTCAACTTAAAAATTTAAAAATGTTATGTAAGATTTAAGAATGATTTATATATCTCTAATATAGAAAATATAAGTTAAAATATTAGAGTATTTTAATTAGATAATAGAAAAGAAAATATATAATTATGTTGGATTCAAATTTCAAAAAAGTCCCAATAAGGTTATTTTAATTATTTTATATCATGAAGATATCAGTTTGAACTTGTTTACAAAAGAAATTAAAATAGAAAGATATTTTAATAGAGTTATAAAAAAAAAGGATACAATTATAATTAAACCAAAATCTTAATAATTTACCTAAGGATAAATTACTATAAGCTCCTGAAGTTATAATCTAATTATTAATTCATCTGTTTTTATTTATGACCTCATAAAATACCTTTATATTTTTATTTTATTTATTAAAATACTTAAATCATCTAACTTTGGTAAAAAAAAGACATGGATAAATTACTGTGAATCTTCTCAATTTAAGGCCTAATTATAATTACACCTTTATCTTTTATAAATTAATTAGAATAACCCTTATATTTTAATTATGTCCATCAAGGTACCCAAATAACTAAATTTGCATAAATTATTAAATAAATTGCTATCAATCTTAATATAACTAATTTTTTTTATATTGGTAGATTTCATTATATTTTTAACTTTAAATAACTTTTGAACCAAATATATCATATTTTTTTGGATTTCAATCTCTTTAATTCTTGAATCAAATATTTTTTTAAATCAGATTCATTATTTACATTTCATTATTTACTTTCTATTATTATTTAGGGGATGATTTTAACATTTTGAAAATGTATATTAACTTTAAAATCTAAAATAAAAGGCAAAATTCATTAAAAATGTTTAATGATAAACAAAATTAAAGTATAAGGATATTTACATTAGATTATTAAAAAGAAGGATATGAATTTAATTAGACTTTAACCTAAGGAATTTTTGATGTCTTAATAAATAAAATTAAAATATAAAAATGTTTGAACAATATTAAAAAAAGGAATTGATAATTAAACCAAAATCCAGGAGCTTACAATAATTTATGATTTACCCACTAATCAATTATAGATCTTAGTGCTTTCACAAATCAAATGATGTTACCTTTTTCTTTAAAACTATTTATGATAATTGTTAATAATGATAATTAGAACTAAATTCTTAATTTAATTAAGTAATCAATCAATCAAACTAAAAAATTGTTTACCAAATTCTTCTAATTAATAAAAAAAAGATTAATTAATCTGTGAGAGTGACTAATTTGCTGTGATTAGTGAGAGATCCATTAATAATAAAAGCTGAGATGTTCAGAGTTGTTTAGGCCAATTTGGAAAGACATTAACTATTTGTCATTGTTAATTATTGGTAAGAAGCAAACAAATTCATTTATTTTAACTTTTCTTTTAAATAAATATTTGAAATTGTATTTTAGTAGTTATCATCGTTATTGTTGTCTTCATTTTATCACCTCTATCGGATTTGCTTCGGATCTTATCACGTTTCTTGTTCTTGATTGTACTTTTACTTTTTGACTTTTGATTTTTGCACAATCTCAACGTGATGTTTTTGTCGTTTGTTGTTTTTTTTAGATATTTGATGTTCATCTACTTTTTTAATAGTTTATTTATTTTTACAATCATCGCCCCATAATTTTATGAAATTGAAATTTTAAGCCTGTTTCATGAATTTTTGTTTCTATAAAATTATCACCAGTTCATTTTTTTTTGTAAAAATAACAACCTTTAATGGTAAACTCCGAACATGAGTCCATAATTATACTTGCCCTCTCCACATCATTTTCAGCATGGTCCGTCTTCCCCTCTCCAGGTTTCTACTTGCCTTCCACGTATGGATGATATTTCCTGCCATACTTGATTCAAAGTAAGGAGTTAGCAACAATAGTGGACATGGGCATCACCTAACAAGAACAGTCATATTATTTCAGTGATCCAATTGGGGAATTTAAGCATGAAATTCAACTTGGTAAAACTTCAGTTCTAGCTTAGCTTAAAACAGCAATTATGAATTCTGCTTGTATATTATGAAAAATGTAGAATGTCTGGATCAGTGATCGGGTGTCGCTTCCGTCAAATTAATTCCTTACAAGCCACACGTTAGAATTATAAATTTTGTAGTAGTTGAAGTAAGGGTCGAATCCCACAGAGACGGTTTCACCTCACTTAATCCTTTGCATTTAAAAATAAACTAAATGAATCAGAAAGTAATTGAGATAAACGAAACAAATAAAACAAATAAAATGAATTGGAGAAAATCAATAAAAAGTAATTCTCTCAACCGAAAGCATCAAGTATTCATTAATTGAATATGATCACGGATTCAATAATAGTCTAAAGGCAATAATGACACTAAGCCGGTTATAATTTGCCGAGCAAGTCTCGCACGCCCCAATCTTCCCTTATTTGTAAGACGCCATGAAACAAACTCTATGAAACGCCTCTATTCCCAGGATAGACAAGGTGGAAATAGATTCTCACTAAGTCGTCCCGAGATTGCATGAAGAATTAGGAAGACCCGACTCTAGTTAACAGTTGCAACCCAGCATCCCTCGTGTTCAAACTAGATCCTCTAACCCACAAAAGTACTACTGCAGATCGTAACCAGGATAGCATCCTGCTTTACCACTCCAGCAAGTTGAGTGACTTTTCCGTATCAAACAACCCGCTTAGCTATATGCTAGAACTTAGAAACATGCAACAGGCTTTATTTACATGCATTAGGAACAGTAATGGTTCTATGTGACTCAGAATTAGAGATAATAGTGCTTTGCCAATGGAATTAAGATCACTTAGATCTCACATAATCATTTAATGAATGACTTAAATTGCTTCCAATTGGGAAAAATAATCGCCTAACCTAGCATCATGGGTGAAATCATCATAAACATAAAATAAAAGAAAATAAAATTGGAATTAAAATAAAAGGAATGAATAAAACTGAACTGAAGGTTATGAATAAAACTAGTCGACTAGGAACCCCTTCTACCTAGGAGCATACTCCTATTTATAGAAGGTAAAATAATAATTAAACTAATAAAAATAAATACTTAATTATCCTAATCTTCAGATGGAAGAGTTTGAAGTGTCCCCAATCACTTTTCCGTCCA
>CANYBF012472339.1:0-44100 GCA_948192965.1 Dalechampia spathulata | reverse complement strand
TTAAGGGGACCTCAGATGTTGCTATGTGTTATGGGGGATCAGACTTTATTGTCAGAGGATATGTTGACTCAGATTATGCAGGTGATCTTGATAGAAGCAAATCCACAACAGGGTATGTGTTCACACTTACTGGCGGAGCTGTAAGCTGGGTATCAAAACTGGAGTCAGTTGTGACAACTTCAACAACAGAAGCAGAATATGTAGCAGCTACACAAGCTAGTAAAGAAGCAGTATGGTTGAAAATGATAATGGAGGAACTCGGGCACGAACAAGAAAAGATGGTTCTATTTTGTGACAGTGAGAGTATCTTGCATCTTGCAAGGAATCCAGCTTTTCATTCCAAGTCAAAGCACATACGAGTCCAGTATCACTTCGTTCGTGAGAAAGTGGAAGAGGGCACAGTGGATATGCAAAAAATTCATACTAAAGACAACCTGACAGATTTTTTGATAAAGGTAGTTAACACTGACAAGTTTGTGTGGTGTCGATCCTCTAGTGGCCTGATAGAAGCATAAGCAACATGGAAAGACAAGGACGAAAGAATGGTGTGAAGATCTGATTGTTCATCAATCAAATCTTCAAGTGGGAGATTGTCAAAGTAAATAAGTGTGGGCGCCGCAAAAATGGAAAGAAAAAAAAAGGAGGGCGCCGAAATTGTAGATTAAAAAAAAAGTCAGCAAAAGCAGGCGAGGATGCGGTTTGATCCGTGTACCATCTGCCTATAAATAGGCAGAGGGTGTTAAGACTTTAGCATTCCAAAATCCTCACCCAAAAACACGAGAGAAAAATAGAGAGGAGAGAAGAAAATATTTGAGAGTTTTTGATTCGTGTTATAATTCTAAATTATTTTATTTTCAATAAAATTCTTCGATCTTTTGTCCGTGATTTTTACCCTAATTCATTAAGAGGTTTTCCACGTAAATCTGTGTGTTCAATATTTTATTTTCTCAAATTTTAGCTGCGATCTTGCTTTATCCGGTCCATATTTTTCAACATTTTATGCATTTAATTTTTATAAAAAATAATAAATTTAAAGATTAAAAATAATTAAATATATCGTAAATAAAAAATAATATGTATTGGACAGTATATAAATAAACAACAATTGAGATATTAAAATGAATTAAATAAAAATATACGACTATTAAATTATATTTTCAATAAAGTATTTTATATTGAAATTGTTGATTTTTATATGAGGTTTGTTTATAAATATAATTACAGTTTGTATATAGGGGTTGATTTATATATTAAAGAAAGAGGGGGAGGGGGGGTGAGAGTAAGAGGAGAATGTGGGGGGATTCCATGAAATGATTAAAAGATTATAATAATGGTGCTTGTTGTCATTATTAGAACATAATCGCAAGAAACCATGTTTAACTTTTAAATTATTGGTGGTAAAATTATATTATAAAATCAAAAATCACATCAAATTTCTTGTCAAATTGAAAATTTTGGTCCTGCATTCAACCTTTTCTTTTGTTTTTTGGTTTTTTATATCTAATTTAAATAATAATTTCTACGTCAATATCTCCATCATCACAAAATTTAAAATGATCAAATAATATTATTAAATTATTATCCAAATAAGTTAATGATTTTTTGAACATTAAATTTACTTAAAATTAATCATTAAGGTAACCCCTCCAGAAACGGTGTCATATTATTGACCTATGTGGGGTTTATTTTTTGAAATTAAAATATTTGATAAAATGATCATGTTTTAAATTATAGTAGTTATATTCCTCCAAATAGAATTATCGCATAATACAGTAATAACTGTAAACAATGAAATTCTAAGCAACGGTCCGATGTCTTGTACAAGGAGAAATGTCACATGCAAGCAATTCCCTTTTCCTCCCTTGTTTGGGTTCCTTTACACTATGCTTTATTCATCTGCCACTTGCCTACTTCCATTCAAATCTTTCATATTCATATAATCAATATCTTACTAATTACATTAATAACCAATCCAATTATGCTATTGATAATATTTTAATATATATATATATATATAGAATATTGTCTCCAAGTTTTATGTAATGTATATGGCACATGCAATGGGAAACATAATGTGCAATCCATACCACACGTCAAGTATCAGATTCTAATTCTAACCCTTGATTCATATTAATGGCAATCAACTCTACCTAGAAAAAAGAGGCAGAAAAGGACTCTAGCCTGCTACATAAACTTAATTAAAATATTGTATATTTTCCCATTTTCTCATATCTTTCTTCTTTTATTATTCATTGTTCTAATAATATATAATGTATAAAGAAATCATATTAATTTATCTTGAATTGGTTGTAAAAATATAGTAATGGATATATTACAAGTGGATTCTCGTAAAAGAGAGTTGTGGTGATTTTTTTCGAATCATCATTTTAGATCTCACTAATAAATATAAAGTTATTTTGATCTATCCTCGTAAAAACAAAGTTTGATATAATTATGGGAAAGGATATCAGGACATATAAAAAGTATCCTATCAATTTATTTCCATCTAAGACGATAAACTCATGAATTATATGATAAAAAAAAAAAAACTCTAACACATAATATAGTAAATAATATTTCACTTTCTTATACAATTTAAAACTCAACAATTCATTAATTAAAAACATTATATATTTATAAAAAGAATAAAAGCATTGTATAATCCATAAAATTTATTTATTTGATAATTGATTTCCTGTTTTAGATATTTAAACCAATGCTATAAATCTTTCATAATAGCAACCAATGCAATGTCTTATTCAATATTTTAAAACTAATTAAATATATTTTTTATAATTAATATATTAATTTTTTATTTTAATGTTGTTCATTCTTTATTTTTCAAGTTACAAATACATTTAAAGGGGAAATTTTGAAAAATACAAAAAAAAAGGGGAAATTTTTTCAAAAATATTTTATTTTCAAAAAATATAAAAACGATAAATTTAAAAAATATTTGTAAAAATTACTTTAGATTTATTATATATTTATTGTAAAAATTGCTATATTTATAAAAAAATATTATTTTTTATTAAATTTGTAAAAGTCATTTATTATTATTATTGTAAAACTTAAATTAAACCGTACTAAAAGCCAGTTGAGCCTGAAGATTATTAAAGGGTCCATGAAATTATCTCAGCATTGACAACCCAAAACACATTTTAATTTGTTGTAAAAGGAATAGTGTGGATTGCAGTCTCAATCTATAGTTTGGATTAAAATGTTCTATTTAATTTGGTTTGGTTGAATTTTAAAATTTAAAATTTAAAAAAATTAAAATAATTAAATAAATAAAATAAAAAAGCAAATCAAATCAATTTATAAATTGATTTTCATAGAAAATTTTGAATCGATATAGAAATCAAATCGATAAATGATTAAAAATGATAATCACTCATGAGAGAAATATATAATGATGATGATGAAGATGTTTGGACCATAATAATAATAATGATATTATGGTCATATCATTTTCATTTTCTAAAAAATTAATGTTTATAATTTTTCTTTCTATATCTTATTATGATTATTATATATATATATATATATATATATATATATATATATATATATATATATAACGATGTTATCTATAAATCAATTAATTGAAATTCATTAATTGAAAAATAAAATGACCTTTTGATCGTTATTTCATTCAAATAACTACCTTCATTTGTTATAATAAAGTTAATGATTGCATCTTACTTACTGTTTTGTTTATTTGTCTTTGTTTTCTTTGGGATCAACTGTGTTGAAGGAAATTGATATGGTTGAAAGTGAAAGCGACAGCGTTTTGTGGTCTCTATGGTTCCCTCGTGATTCCTTTTTTCTGCTTCGAAAGAATAGTAAAAAGCTCAGATTCCTGAAGAGAGAAGGACAATACACACACACTCTGCCTCTCTCTCTATCCAATAATTAACACACACACACACATATATATATATATATAAACTAATTTATCTAATTTTTTAAAAATATAATAAATCTAAAAAACTAATAAAAATAATTTAAAATAAATTTAAAAAACTAATAACAATTATCAAATATATTAATTAAATTCAGATAAATATAACATGATAATAGTTTTAGATTGAGAATATATAATTTAAAAAATCATAATTTATATAATATTTTAACCGGAAAAAGGGGTTTGGCGTAGGAAAAATTTGCAGAGATTTGACATATTACCGTTGGGGGGTTGATGGTGCCAAAAGCCTCACACTTCCCACACTCTCCGTTTGCTGCCACGCGTCCCGGTATTCTCACCTTTGCTTGCACAGAGACAGACATCTCCATACTATTGGCATGTCTTTCTAGCCTGAAATTTTGTTTCCATCTAACTTATATTTAATTTATATAAAATAGATAATTATAATTTCCAATTTTTTATTTATATTAAATTGATTATTTGAGTTACATATTCATTTAAGATATTATTTTAATAAAACAACTAATAATTTAAGAGAAAAATGAATTAGCATATATAGTTGAAATTCAATATGATATATTACATAGGAAAGTATAATCATATGATGTTAACAATCATCATATATAAAAGATATACGAATGAGAATATAAATTAAGTTAGATCATTCAGGATTAAAAATTCATTTAATAAATCAATAAAGTTAAAACTAAATAATAATCGATTTATTTAAATTCATAAATTGATTTTATAAGAAGTTTACAAACTAACTTATTAATTTTTATAAAATAATATAATTTTAAATATATAATTTATGAATTTATAATTATATATATATACAATTCTTTTTAAATTTAATTATTAATATAAAATAATAAATATTCATCAAATATAATATTTTTAAATAAATAAATAAATAATTTATTTTATAATTTATATTTGTTTAAGAGTTGATTAAGCTCCTTCAATATATTAAAAAAATTTAACTCAAATTTATTTAATTATAAATTAATTAAACTTAAATAAGATAAAACTTAATTTGATTCGACTTATTTATAGCCTTGCATGTAAAAGTAGAACAAACTGTAAGCATCGTAAATACAAAAAATAATAACATAAAAATAGAACATACATGTATTAAATGCATGAATTTAGATAAATATACTCTTCATTTCGTAATTTATCATTTAAACTTAACAATTATGTATTAATCCATTAATCGTTATTTATTTGAATTAAACAAACAAATAAATCTTGATTAACTATTTTAAAGTAATTAAAAATGATTAATACAAGAAGGAAGAACAGTGTTTGGTCATGGCTTGCTTTGCACTCTTTAAAAAAGGGGAAAAAGAAAATCCAAAACATCTCTCTCTCGCCTGTCAAGTACACTGTTCACAGTTGCAGAGGGTTAAAGGACCAGACACTGGGTTTTAGCCGTTTTACACACTGGTTTTTTTTTTTGCTTTCCCTTCCATATCATCTCTTCTCTCCCAACTTTAATCAATGTTGAAGATGGACTTGCTTCTCTTCAACCTCTTCCTTCTCTCTTTTCTGGGTCTTACTGGTAAGCCAAAAAAATTGTTTCTTAGGAAAAAACACAGTTAAAAGGTCTCGTCTTTTCTTGTTGCTCTGCATTTTCTGCTTCGAAGGTTTCATTCTTGACTCTCTTTTTTACGATTTTGCAGGTGCAGGTCAAGAAAACATTAAACTACTTCATCTCTGTGATGTTTCAAACTCCCAAGTTCTTCATGCAATGTCTCTGTCAGGTTATCCTCTAGCTGTATCTGTGAGTGTTGAAGACATTGTTGGAGTTTCAAGCAGTGTTTTAAAGGCTGAAACTTGGCTTAGAACCCATGTTTTAGCATACTTTCCTTCTGCTAAAATCACTACCATTGTTGTGGGTGACGATCTTTTTTGGCAATATAAGCATGATCACAGTTTGCATATGATTCTACCATCTCTTAGAAATATCTACTACTCGCTTACTAGGTGGGGTTTGGAAAGAGAGATTAAAATTTCTGCTGCATTTTCTTTTAACTGCTTTGACCCGAATTCTGTACTTAGCAGAGATGATTTAGCTGAGAAATTTACCAAACCTTTGCTTCAGTTTCTACATGCTACAAACTCTACTTACTCCCTTAACCTTTCTCCAAGTTTTTCTCGTTTATCAGAGGAAACTATGAGCTTGGTCTCTGTTAGAACAGAAGTACTCGAAAAGCTTGGATCTTTTCAGTTTGACAAGATCAATGTAATAGTTGATAACCAAAAGCAGAAACCACAAATGAGCAGGAAACTCATAACTATGGAATCTAAGATTGCAAACCCATTTCCAGAAAGACCAACTCCATTACCAGAAACCTCACAGCCCCCACTTCATTCCTCCATTGGGTTTTCAGTCCCTGCCAATATAGCCAAAAAACCACAGCCCCCTCAATCTGATGCTTCCTCGCCACCGCCACTTTCCTATCCTCACGACTCACCACCGCCATTTTCCTATCCTCGTGCTTCTCCACCGCCATTTTCCTATCCTCATGCCTCACCACCGCCGTTTTCCTATCCTCATGCCCCACCACCGCCGATGATTTTCCCATTTGCTCCAGATCAACAGCCATCATTTTCCTTCCCACCGACAGGAGGACCGTACGGATATTTGCCTCCATGTAATCCAACTACTACACCAACAGCACCACCACCAATGACAGGGGTGGTACAGGAGCTTTGGTGCGTTGCCAAGCCCAGTGTTCCCGAAGAGCCATTGCAAGAAGCATTAGATTATGCATGTGGTGATGGTGGTGCTGATTGTGCCGAGATCATGCCTCATGGGAACTGTTTCTATCCTAATACTGTAGTTGCTCATGCTTCTTATGCTTTCAACAGCTACTATCAAAAGAACAAAAGAAATGGTGGCACTTGTAGCTTTGGTGGAACAGCAATGCTCATCAGCAGTGACCCAAGTAACAAGCATTTCATTTATGGTTCATTCTATACAATTATGTTGTGGAAAATCTAACACAAATTACACTGTTTCGTTTCAACAGGTTCTCTTCATTGCAAGTTTTTCCTGAGCTAGAGGGACACAGTGCCAATCAATGTGCAAGTTTGCAAGGAGAGAATGTTGGATTTGCTTTACTGGGTATGATTCTGGATGCTGAATTAGTATGTAGTTACTACACTAGAAGATGGCACGTAGGAAAAGAATGTGTTCATCAGGAAATTTTGATGTGTGGTATGTTAATTACTGCAGTTCTTGTGGCGCACATTACATGTTAACTAATATATCCATTTGTGAGTATCAGAATTGCATCTCTATGTATCTAAAGCAATGGCCATTGTGTTCGTTTATATATGTGGATGGTTTTTAATTTTATGATTTCTTCTCTAAGTATTTGGTCCTCTGGTCGTATGCCATGGATGGGCGACTTTGGTATTAACTTTGGCCATGTCACGTGATAAAAGCTATAAATTGAAATCGACAAGATATTTTCTCTTCTGTCCTTTAACTAGTGAAGTTTGCTTTTCTTCTGCTTTGACAAAAGCTGAACTAGATTCTTTTTTTTTTTTTTTACTTTTTTTCTGTTCGTTTATGAGGTAGTTTGCTGGCATGAAATATGGCCACTCTCTTTTCAGAAGAGAAGCATAAAACACCCATTGCCAAAACTAGTTTCCACAACAACAAAAAAAAAAACATTGGGAAGCCACTCTTTTATCAGAGCCAGGTTTCGATCCTGGGACCTGTGGGTTATGGGCCCACCACGCTTCCGCTGCGCCACTCTGATTGTTGATACTTCCGTGCTAAAAGTAAATAATGAGTAAACAATTGAAATACGATTCCAAATTTTAACTGGCTTGGTTATTGGTCAATTCATAACTATTCGCAGAAATTACGATTGTGTTCATTAATAAGAGTAGAGGAAAGTGTGATTTTATTGAAATTTGCTTTGTAATTTGGTTTGTGTTGTATTATTTTCTTTCTATCCTTAAATTACAATAAAGAAAGATTATTCACATAGATTGTTCACAATATTAGACTTCCTTGAAGATTTATGTAAGTATTCATTTTAACGAGGGGCGTCTCCCCCGGATATTTCACCCATTTCCTGCCGAGCACTTGCATAAGGTAAAAATTCCAGAACTAGCATTGTGATTTTCAGTTATATGTATGCCATGTACAATCCTTCCAATGGATGAAATCATACCGTCAAAGTAGTAATCCAGTCCAAACTTGGTGTGATACTACTGAAGATGGTAAAAGAAAAAAAGATCTACGACAAAAATGCCAAATGAGCTATTTATGTAACCCAACCCAACTGTAGCTTTGAGATGAGATTTAGTCGCATCCAGTATTTCTTTGAGTTCAATCAACATTATCATGATTGTTGCTCATTACTGAAAGGACTAATGCGGTTGATTGTCCATTTCCACCACCAACAGCTTCACTGGTGGCATTAGTAAGTAAAGCAATGGAGTCCTCAACTCTCCCGCCATCTGCAGAATTGCTACTCCTATCATTCTGCAAATCAAAGAAAATGACATGAACATCTGAACTACGATGAGCCTGAAATCTTCGATGCTGCTACCATCAAGAGTTCGACTGCCTCTCCAGATTTGAAAACATAAAACAATCATTCAGCTGAAAAGATATTCACTTAGCCTTCCAAGGATTGCATAAAACCATCAACACTTTCACAATTTACATCCTATGATCGTATCAAAGTTGTAACTTTTCTGCTCTGTTTTATATCAAATCATGTCTCTCCATATTCACGACATCTCATTTTAAGTAATTATTTCTTCTCATCTATGCACGTAGAACCGTAAATCGGTACGGTACTCAATACATCAAATCTATAGACTTTCCTATAAGATCATTCTTTGTTGTTATGAGGAAACACTATGCACGTTTGGGGTTAACTTATTAATTACAATGTTTGTTATGAGCTCGCAACATACTGAGAGATGGTTAAGTTTTAGTCATCAAAACACTCCCATTAGAGTATAAGACATGCAAATTACTTGAACTTCATCTCAAACCCTCAAAAGGATAAGTGCTATGGAAATTTAGATCAAAGATTAGTCTATATGCAAAGAAGTTTCTATTAGAATCAAATTTTTATTTGAAAGCTAAGGATTTGCGTCAAGTTCATGGGCTATTTCTTAAATCAAACAATTAACCACTCACGGTTGCAGTAATGATGAACATATTGAACAATGGACACACTTCATTAGCGACAAAGAATTTGGGAACTAGTTGTACCTTTTTGGCAAAACCCTGAGAAGCCATAACTTCGTAAAACTTACGCATCAACATTTCCTCTTCAACCTGCAAGCCATGAAACAGTAACCATTGAAATTGACAGAATTAGAGAAACGATCAACTTGAAAGGAATTTTGGCATGATTCCATGAAATTAACAAGAACAACTACCAAATCAATTGTTTTTTTCTGATTTGTTTCATGAAACAATCCACAGACCTCAACGAGCATTTAGGAACAGAAATTCTAAGCAATAGCAATTCTAAGAAAAGATTATCCGGAAAAAAACCAAGCAAATTTCTAAAGTTCTTGTTTCTCTTTTCTCAATTTCTCAACAAAAACAATTCAATTTTACAAGAAAAATCTTCCATGTGATTTTCCAAAAGAATCCACAAATGATTATACATCAAATAATCAAAATCAAAAAAAGGATAAAATAAACTACACAAAAGAGTATGAGATTTAATGATAATAGATAGAAATAAAGAAACCGAACCTGAAGCTTATGCAATTCATGAGACATCGAATTATAAGCTTCCATTAATAATTCATTTTGTTTCTCCAAATGTCTTCAAAACCACCACACACACAGACATTTTCAAAAAAATCTCAGTTTTATCAGTAAAAGTGCAAAGAAATCCAAAACCAAAACAAATAAAAAAAAACAAAAAAAAGAAAAGCTTACTTCAAGGCCTCGCCGCTGTGTCGAGGATCCATAACTACTTGAAAGGTTCGGATTTTTCTTTGATTCCAGATAAGGAAATAAGTAAATAATAATTATAATTAAATACAAAAGGCATATATGGTTAACGGCGAAGAGAGCCTGCAGGTCGGTTCTACTATGACGAGCTGAACCCATTATTCAATCCATTACTGTTAAAGTCCAGCCCAAATAAGCCAGAGATGGGTTCATAAAGGATTTGGATCGGGCCTTAAGTATCCATTATTTGAATCCGTTTACATGAATTATTATAAGAGATTTCTGGACTCAAACTTCGGGCCCATGCCCAAACATCATTCCTTGAACTAGCCGAGGTTTGGTTTTAGGTTGTGATTTAAAAAAGTATTTTTAATATAAATTTAAATTCCTTTATTAAATTTATTATTTAAAAATTATGTTTAAAAAATAGATAAATAAATATTTTTACGAAAAGCAATTTACCAAAAAAAACTTTGAGAAAAAATAAAAAAATAATTCAAAAAATAATGTATATATTTAATATAAATTTAACATGATATTATAATAAAAAAATAATTAAAACCCATAATTTATTTTACTGATTCCTAGGTTGAAATGACTGGAAAAGGCGTTTTCAATGCAAGAGGTGAAGCTTGAACTAAACATTTTTCATTCTTATTCTAAATTGACTTGGACTTTACTTCAACTTGCCCCCCTTAGAATTGACATATTTAAAAGCCCAATTAATATTGTTGGTACATTGTCTTGCATTGGTGGTAGTAGTTCAATAGTGTAGTGACTATCTTGAGCAAAATATATAACATAATTAATTAAATTAAAGCTATCAACCTTCTAATTCAATAATATATAAAAGGGTTGTTTGATTCTTGATTTTTCTATTTTCCATTAAATTAAAATTTGTTAATTAAATTAAAAAAACATTTGACAACAAAAGATATTCATAAGATTTGGCCTAAAGAAAATGAGTTAATGTAGGTTGATATTCTCATTAATTTTTTCATTTTTTTAAAAAAGGCAAATGCAAATTGAGCCAAGTGGGTTTCCTCCTTTTCCTTCCATTGAGACAATCAAGTTCCTCATACCATAGTCTACCTAACCCCATTTTGTTTCCTTCTCACCAATACCCAAATTCCTTAGTTGAAAGGAGGTGGGCAAAATCTTTAGCCTTTAAATACATGTAATTATGTAGTCTAATGGTATAAATATTTTTTAAAAAGTTTAAGGATTTGAATTTAAACCTCTAATATCATATATATATATATATATATATATAATTTTTATCGAAATAGAAATAGTAAAAATAATGAGAAATGAAGAATAGGGTATTATTTTAGTGATTGAGTTGCAAAGAAGACCATAAAAGATAAGGACGTCTAGAATTAATAACCTTGTGCCCTTGGTTTCACCTAAACCACCCACAAATCTTTAAGGGTAAAAAGAAAGAGAGAGAACAAGAGTAACAAATTAGAAGTGACATTACACAACATAACCCATTTTATAAAAAAATAATCAAGCTTTTTGGGTTAATCATTCTGATTAGAAAAGTGGGGAAACCCATCTTTACAGGGACATATCTTTTCCCTAGAGACATAATAATTGGACTAAAGTGTGAGATTTTGTACCTAAACTTGTTAATTAACCACATAATAACTAATATTAATATAAGATTGTAAGTGATGGAGACAACCCCTAGTCGATATTTGCCCAACACTTTCACTCTCCTACCAAGCCCATGAAACTTGGTTGGATTTTAGTATGGTTGCCACTTTCATGCTTATCAGTCATTTTCTATCTGCACTTCACTTTATTTTATACATATTAGGTGCTCGTTTTGTGCAATCCCTGACGAATTCAATGACGATAACTATATATATATATACACACACACCCACACACACATATGCATGTATATATCTCTTCCTTTTTCGATTTTAAAGAAAAATTAGAAACACTAGTAAAAATCTTGCAATATACTACTCCTGTTGCAGGCAAGAATGAGCATAATCTTTACGCTCTATATTTAACGTATGTACGAAAGTATTGACGTTGAAACGGGTCAATCTCAATAATTTGATCGAAGCGACAAAAATTTTGTATGTATATATGGGAGAAAGAAGGTGCAAGGTAGCTTTTACCGTTACCATATGATAGAGAAATCATTGGGCAATAGGTTCAACCGTTAAAGCAAAAGCAGGAACAAAATTATAGTCAAGTCATAACTGCAGCCCTTCAATTTTGGATAAAACAGTTACCATAAGCCAGGCATCCCTTTTCCATAGTTTTCGCCTCCTTTTCTCATCGTTTATTTCTCCCATATGCTGTAACTTCCCAGCTGCCAACCCCCCCAAAATACATTATTAATTTACTTCCATTTGAAAATAAGTAAAAATAATTATTATCGTATATTAAAATTGTAAAAATAACTATAACTTTTTTATTTTTTAAAAAAACTCGATCACATTAAACTATAAGGCAAAACCCCCCATTTAAATTCTCATGATGTTCATGATAATATAACTTTGTAATGCAAAATTCCCGTGCTTTCCTTTTCACTATAATTGGTGATTCATTGACTTGGTACCATCACAAGCGTTGATAGCATGAATGACCTGTTTCTGTTTTTTTTTTGTTATTTTCTTTTTTTTTTTCCTTTTTTATTATTTTATTTTTTTTAAAAAAAGGGTTTTTAAAATTTTTCCCAACAAAAAATCAATTTATTTGCTTAAAAAAATATTTTCATAAAATAAAATTTTAATTGTGGAAATTGAAACAGGTAATTGATAAAAGGACGAGAGCTTTTATGGTGAAAAATATCTAGCGGATAAAGGGTGTCCTTTTCTCCCAATAACACAGACAGATTGACAAGAAAACCGGAATTTCCAAGGAAGAATAATGGTAATAATAATAATAATAAATAAATAAAAGAAAGAAAAAGAAAGTGGGTATATGATATTAAAAAGGAAGATAATTTAGGTACTTCTCTCATTGTTTATATTGAAATTGATTAGGTTCCAAAAACGTCTCAATCTTTGGAACCCTCTTAAATGGTCCATAGCTCCAAACTAAACCCACCTTGTAATAAATAAATAAAAAAGAAAGAAAGAAAGGGAATGGGAAGAAAAAGGGTCCATATTGAAAGGAAAAGACAAGGAACCAAATATACCTTCTACCCATTACTAGGTTCTCTCCGAAAGCAGAAAATGTTAATCGAACTAAACTGAAAAAAGTTGTCGATTTAATTGATCGAGAATTATTGTCGATTGAATTGAAAATTTTGTTAGAGATGGTAGCAGAAATAACAAAAATCAGGTAGAATTTTTATTTCCAAAAGTAATGGGTTGGTAGCGAGAAATGAATTTAGGAAAGATCAAGATTGGTTAGTAGAAGCGTGAACACCCCCTGCCCACTATCTATTTATCAGATGCACAGCAACAAAAAGCCAAAATTCCTGTCGATTTCAACTAAATATGATAAAAGCAAATAAGAATCTGAAGAACACCACCAAAGTTCATCCACAAAAAAGTTGTCCATTATGACTATATATATATATATATATATAGTTATATCTTTTGTAATCTAATGAATATGATTTTTGGGGACACTTTGATGGGTACCTCAGCCCTTCGTAAGGGACACTTTTGTGGTCCAATATGCTTAAGGGCAGACTTTGATGTTGGAGGGGAAAGGCTTGGTGATTGTGCAAATAACCCCTTTAATGGGAAAGATACTACGAACCCATTAAGAAAAGATTAGGGAGCAAATAGAAAATGAAATGGAGGGAGGAGTTGGCTGAAATAGGATCTTATAAAGCCACATCTTTTTATACAAAAAAAGGGGGTTTCGGAAAAGGAAAATAAGAAAAGCTGAGGAATAAACAAAAGTGGGGATATTCCATTGTACACAACAAAAACCCATATCTTCCCATTTGCCTCTTTTTCCTTACCCCCAAATCCTCACGTTGAAGACCCTTCTAAAAGTCATTAACCCACGAAAGAAAAATGAAAAAAAAAGAAAAAAAAACTTCTTTTTGCATGTGTTGTTACTCCAGTAATTTAGCTTTAGGTTTGGTTGTTCTTATTGTTTTTTCTCGGATATAACATGGAAACTACATGTCGTTTCTTTAGAACTCTCTGGGGTCAACGAAAATAGACATTCCAGGCGGTGATTTAGTCCAGTCACCGACTGAACCGTCACTGTAGTCTTCCCCAAGCCTTTTAATGCACCACAAATCTTCCGCGCATGATAACATTTTCCAGTATGGAATTCCTAACTTGAGCGGTTCGCAACTTGACACTTCTGTAGCCACAACACCACAACCACGCTCCTTGGCCAAGTTATGCGCGTGAGCACAAAGTGCTTTTACCATTTTCACCGCATGTGGGCCTTCACCTCCGAGACCGTACAAAAAATGCAACCCAAATGGCCTAAACAACTCTGGCACTGACGGCAACCTCAAAAACGGCAACGCTTTGTCAACGATTCTTGTCGTTTTAGCAAACGTCCTCCTCATCACCGACGCGCCACGAACTTCAAGTCTAAAAACATCTTTACAGTTCCAAACACTAAGAACAGCCCACGACTTGGGCGGGACGGACATAAACTTGTCAAACCCTGGCCAAGAATCCCGTTTGTAAAAGCCACGTGGCACTGCCAAGAAGGTGCCTAAGGTGAGTTTATTATTGAGGACAGAGTCAATGTCACGAGGGAAGAACTCGGTGGTTGCAAAACTGCGTCGGTAGAGTAATTCTGCGTCACTTGGAGGGAGTTCGAAGATAGTGACTCGATTCGAAACAGTGAGTCGGTGAGCGAAGACTGGGTTAACTAGGATCGAAGGTGTACGGAACTTTGAGTAACCGCATTTGTCGGTGAATAACTTAACGGAAGCGTGGTTGTCGTTTTCAGTTGCTAAGTAGGAATATTCAGCGCCGTTTTCGCGAAACCATTCTTCCATCGTACGCACCAGTTTCAAGCCTATTCCCATCCTCCTGTAACGGAAAACAACAAAAAAAGGTAAGAACAGCAAAATCCCAAAGAGATGTTTCAGTGGAATATTGATTTGATTTTAGAATAAATAAAACCTCAATTAAGACCCAATTATTGGTGGGTAATGCTGTTTATTATTAATTATTGGTATGGTACCGATCCTTGTCGTTTCTCTGAAACCACAACGGCGTCGTTGCACACGCACCGTTTGGCTTAGAACAACATTTGCAAAAAGGCCATTACGAATTTCGCTTGATGGGTTTTCCATTACTATGATTATAATCATCATTATGATTGTGGAAAGAAGAACAGATGTGAATCGAGAGCAGGAAAAGGAAGATAGCTCTAAGACTTACCGATGGGAAGGAGAGACTCGGAGGCCCAAAATGTAAGCAACTTTAGTGAAAACGGGAAGATGTTTAGGATGATCATTGTTTTTGACATGTCTAGAGTGCTTTTTGCCACATGTAACGGTTTTGATGCAACCTCTTATCATCCCCACTATCTCTTCACCCAACTCGGCCACCTATTATGATATTATTATTATTATTTATTTCAACAAAATGCAACCACATAAATAACACATTAAATTGGAAAGCGATACCCACTCTAGCATTTATTTACTACCACAATATATAATAACATAAGACTTCTTTTTCAGGTGAAAAAAGAAGGATCAAGTGTACTGGCTTTTCATTAACACACGTATAACACAGAAATCAGAACTGGGTTTGTAGCATTACTGCGGTTTGAATGGATTAGATATGGTATTTAGTGGTAGGTTTTGTATTTTTGTGTGTTTTTTTAAAGATAAAAAAAAAGGACAAAGAAAGCGAATTGACAAGTATAGTATAGTATAGTATAGTATAGTATTACTATTAGTATAGTATTGTATGTACCAGCATGAGAAAAGCAGGGGAGTGGCGGACCCTGCAAATTGGGTCACCTAAGAGGTCGGTGAACAGAGAAAGCTTGCCGCTGGGACCGACTTCACAACATCTTTCTACTTCTTCTACACCTTCTCTATCTCTTCTCGCATCAAATTCTCTTACCACTATCATTCTCCACTCCTTCTGGCTACTGTACTATCAATCTCCTTTCACTAACTGCTATTTTTTCCTTTCCAAATTTAAACCCAACGAACGCAATCGATCAATCCGACCCACAAACCAACAAAGATCCACCTTTCTACTGAAGAAAGACGGACACTTTCTTTCTGTTCTTCTTGGTACAGAGAAGAAGAAGAAGAAGAAGGAAAGGGTTCGTGTATATATAGAGAAACGGAGAAGCCAAGTATAATAACGTGTGAAATAAGCAAGAAAAAAAGAATTATATAAGAAAGCAAAAGGGCTCGGCCTATCTATAAAGAAGCTACGGCTTCGAAATCAGTGACCCCCCAAGAAAATTTTCTTTCAACGAAGAGCAACCATGAAAAATGAGAAAAGAGCAATATATATCCAAATACAACCGAATATATATATATACACACATGCAGACACAGCAAAAACACGAAGAAAAGGGTATATCAGTACAGCTCTTCTTTTTTCTGCTTTTCTTTCGCTTTGTATATATGGCTAGCTGCGTTGTTTAAGCAGTGAGTAGTTCATCATTGCAGAGGTACGAGTAATCTTATGGTGTCTATATATACATGATTTCAGGGCGCCCTTTCCCCTTTTTTTTCTCTTTAATTTTTTAAAGAAATAATATTAATAAGGAAAGAAAAATAATAATTAAAAAAATATTAATATAAGTCACTTTCTCTCACTAGAATCCCTTCACTTACCTTCTGTTTTGTTTTTTTGATATATACTATAATTTTTAAAAAATTTTAATTGAGTGCTTTTTCAAGTCCTTGTCTCTCCCATGTCTCTTCTGTTTGTCTATGACTAGTATCCAAATGCTACTTAAAAGTAATAAAAATAGTAAAATCGTGGTGAAATGAATAATTATCGTTATACATAATATAATAATAATAATAATAATATATAAATAAATATGGAAATATATAGGAAAAAATAAAAATAAAATAAAAACAAAGGAGGCAAAAGAGCAAATGGCGGCTGTGGCTGCGCAGTCTTGTGGGTTCACTTTCTCTCTCTTTCCACTAATTTATATTGATTTTAATCATTTATTTGTAAGGAAGCAGGCGTTCCCATCATGACCCCATTCGTAATCATTACCTTTTTAAACTTCTCCTATTACCTCTTTTCCCTTCTCTCTATTTCTTACCATCTATCATCATCGCATCACATTAATCATCTCTCATGCGTGGGACCATCATGATCCCATGTCAATCCTCGATGCCACGATCATCGTCGTCATCATCATCCATCCACCATCATGCATTATGTCCATGCATTACCATAACCATCCATCCATCCATCCCTCCCTCCACCCCTATTCTCCCCTCCGATTGGCTCCATTATATGCAATATTTGGAGGGACAGAGGAAGGGTAAGATGGAAAAGGAGGTGAAAATGAGAAGTGGGAAGGGGAAAGAGAGATACGTGGGCAGATTCCCAGGAATTTCGGCCGTTGATTAACTAGTGGGCTGCAAAAGTGGGTTTTCTTTTCCTTTTTTCACTCTTCTCGGTGAAAAATATCCACACCCACACCCACAATTTCCCTTTGGTTTTTTAAACCAATCCAACAGTTAATCTGATTGTTATTGAAGATGACAGCCACCCATCAGAAAAACAATATTGCGTGAATTTCCCCATCATGATCAAGATCCTCGACATCATGCTAGATTTTATCCACAATTTTTATCAGATCAACGGCTACTATTGACTCCCCAAAGATTTTCTGGGCGTGGCCCGCCCCCACTTTGCTGCCCTATCATTAGTGAATAGTGATGTAGCTGAATCTACACCCTTCCTTGTCTACATCATCTTTTCTTTTCCTTTTTTTCCCCTTCTTTTTTCATGTAAAATTATTTCTGTGATGGAACTTCACACTGCTGTAAAGATTAATCTTGTCCCTTTTGTTTTTCCCTTCTCTTTTCTTCATCCATATTCCATTTTCATCGTCACTCACCATCTTCCCTTAATGGTCCATTTTAGATATTGGTTATACCACCATTTCACTGCCCTCTCTTTCCTTCAACAAAAAATAGGCCACGCTTAATGTAATAACATCAATTATATTTCATAATGAAAATGATTGATTTTGAAAGGAAGTGAATTCGTCACAAGGAACGGATTTTATGATTAGTTATTTAAGTATTTTATTATTTACATGCAATCAATACGTTATAATAGTGTTAATGGGTACTACAACCGAAGCTTACATAACTTTATGTATACATACATATATATGTCAAATTAAATACTATTAAAGATTTGTTGAAAATGACATTGAAGTGTAATAAATTGCTGATAAAATCAAAGAGAAGAAAATGAAAGCAAGGAAATGACAAGTATATAAAAGTCAGCATTTTAGTTCCCTGGAATTTTTTATTTTTCCCTTAGATTTGCATGCACAGTACTTTTCATTATATATATATATATATATATATATAAAGACAAACTTAATGTATTAATTTAATTATGGAGGATGAATAAAACATTAAACAATAGTATTATATGATTGGTTCCAAAGAATACTAGAAAAATAATAAATAAAAAAGGGGCATCTTCTTTTATGTAATTATATATATATATATATTACATTAATTAAGGATGGTTCCAGAAAAAATATAATAACCATAAGCATAAGGGCCTACGTTGCGAAGGTCCCATTGATAAATCTATGTGGATTAGTAGTGTTTGGAAGTTGTTATGTGATTATTAGGTTGATTTTGACTCCTTTCCGATGGGTTACATGCAATTATTGTCCTAAGTAATTCTTTAATGGGTTTCTAACAGTGATTTGAAATATAATATATGTGCAAATGATTATCATGTTGCATAATACTTGCTTACCTAGTTCAATTATTGAAGTAAATCTCCATCATATATTAAATTCCAAGCAAACATCTATTATCAAATTTTGGACGTGCAACCGTCGTTTCTTTTTCTTTTTTACCTTTAAATGGAAAAACCAAACGAAACAAAACCCATGTCGTTTTCCATTTGGCTAGGGCATTTTGTTGGTAGTGTATATTGGATTTACGATCATCCCTTTTTTACTTAGGAAAATATTATATATTATATACCAAGATCATAAACTTCATATCCTCTCAAGCTCTACAAATAACTTTCTTCCTTTAGATATTATATTTATATGCTAATCATAATGTTGATTCTTAGAGAAATGGGAATGAAAAGTTAGATACTTTTTCTCATAATACGAATAAATGGAAATTTAATGCATAAAGAAAACAACCACCACTTAATTTATAAGAAATATAATTACTCATGATTTTGGAAGTGATTGATGGTCAAAACAAAGAAGCATATTTCTGAAAGTATAGGAAGATTATAGGGATTAGAATAAAGTGACAAGGAAATAAACAAAGTGGTGAAGAATGAGATCGATTCTTGATCATCATTAAACAATGGTTAGATACTTTGAGAGTTGATACCCAAAAATCAACCAACACTTTACTCATGATATTATTATTGTGTGGATGATTGTCGAGGTCCAGATTAAGATTTTTGGAATCGAAAAGAGATATTTGGTGTTGATTTTCTATACTAAAAAAAAACCAAAAAAGACTTTTGATTAATTTGACCATCTTAAAACTGAGAATAATTCTTGGAGATGAGCTAATAGTGTCTCCTGTTGAAGATATGGTTCCGAATCTTTGCTTAATTAAGAGTTAATAATCAACTTGTTTAGTAATAACAAGATCATGATTTGGTGACGAAAGAGCTGACGGGCACGACAATCATAATTAAACACATGATTCTTGCGAAGTTTTTGGCTTTTGTTCTCCATTTTTGATCCCTTAATCTTCCTTTATACAACTATATAATCATTTTTTTTATGTAAATAATGGATCAAGAAGCCGATCTTTAATCTTACATGATTTGTTCTCTGATCGCCAATGAATTTGCTTTTATCAATAAAGACAAAAGAGAAAGAATTATATTATTAGGGTTTTCTGAGCTTCAGCATAATGAATTATAGCGAACTAGCTGACTAGGACCACCGGATTATAGCTCCTGTAAAAACAAAAGAGAGGAAGAAAATAAAAATAAAAAACCCTAATACCAAGAAAAGCTAGCTAGGGTTTGATTCATACATTAAAGTGGGTGATTAGTGAAAGAGAAGAACATGGGTCCTGAACACATATCATGTTAACATGTTTCGCCTTGATAATAAATAACGCAAACAGCGAAAACAGTTAAGAGACAAAAACCAAGACAATTGCCTCAAAATGATAAAATGGTAGGAGGATCTTGTTTCCACTTAGTTTTTGTAATCTAGCTTATTATGATCCGTACGAATGCCTTTTTTATCCCCATCATTTAGTAATGAATATCTATATATATAAATATATATAATGGTTTTGTTTGTAAAGCCACAACTAAGGATTGTAGGGCCAATTTGAAACATCAAGTCTTTTGCATGAGGGTTATGCTTCCTTCCTGTACTTTTGTCCAAAAATTTTGAAACCCTAGCTAGCTTAGCTAGCATATAAGTGGGAAAGAGATACGATATTAGATTATTAATTAAACAAGTAGGCAACATGTTCACAACCATCTTGCAAATTGTCTTCCCCTGTGGGAAAAGAGGGTTTTACTTACTAGGCATTCACCTTCCTTGATGCCCTTCATTAATTTATTCTCTTCTTGCTTAACACATGTGGGAAAAGGGTAATTAAAAGTTTGACCCACCTATGATTTTAGGATTATATGGAGTGGCTCGAGGATTAATTAATGCATTACATTTAACAATGAAGTCTTTCGATTTTTCACCCATCAAACTATACATCTACTAATACACCATGCGACAGAATAAAAAAGACCTTTTTTTAATATCATAAAAATATATCTAAATTGATTATATTATTCTAATTAATACATATATATATACACACACAAAGTTAATAAACTTGTATGAACGTATATGTACATATATGGGTGGTATGACTTTGTAATTCTTTTGGCATCGAGAGCTTAACCTCGATTGACCAGGAAGAAAATGACGCTTAATGTTATTATTATTCATAGTCTATTGTTCCCTTCTCGTAACATGTTTTAAGGGTCGGTGATACTAGAAAGGAAGAACCTATTTTCGTGACCAACTATGACCTACTACATCTTTTCTAAGATTTGTTATTGATTATGAGATAATTGTTTATTAAGAGCAAATTAGTGGGAAAAAACCTGATTGTGGACCACCATTTATTTATCCAAAGCAATTAAAGTTACCTAATATTGCACCCATCTTCTACAAGATTGACTCAATATCATGTGAACTACTACTCAGTTTTATAAATTAAATTTGAAAAGTGTTGTGGTGTTAGTGCCACATGCTCGTCACCCTTCATTCCCTTTATTAAATAAACACCACCCACGCATGCTCCAATTAGTCTTTTTAAGTGCTTATAATCTAAATAATATCACATATATATACTATATTATTTTCTAATCTAATTTTATAATTTAAATTTTTGAATTCTATAATTTAATACATAAAAATATCAATTTTAGAATAAATTAGACATAATTTTATATATTTTATGCTTTAAATTTAATGAATATTCATATATGAAATATATCAAAAATATATTAAATTATTTTTAAATTTCATATAATAATAACTTGAGTTTTTGAATTATTTACATTGATTAGGACCCTTAGAACTGTAATCCACTAATTAACACTTAATAAATGATGTTTGTATTAATTATATTAATTTTAACAAGTATATAATATAGAACAAGAAGTGGGAGATTCTACATGATGATATATACGTGCATGAAAAGTGTAAAGACGAAAGTAACCTCAAGAGTGAATGTTCATTGTTTATTATAAGCTATAATTGATAATAAAAATGGAGTACAGCTTTGAATGTTGGGGGGGGGTTGACAGGAGAGGGAGACAAAGGACAGAGATAGGGTAGATCTGATTTTGGTTTTATTATATAGTTGAGTGTGTGCTTGGAATTAGATCATAAAAGTATGAAATAAGCTATAAGGGGGACTGTATTTGAGGAGCTGTCATTTCTTCTTCGAAAATTCATATGGTAGTAGTTAAAATAAATATTAATTTTTCAAACATTTTTGTATGGTTAGAGACCGACACTAGGGTGCGGTCATGGCTCAGTCGAATTCCCAATATTGTGCACCATGTCTCTATGACCCATCTCCCTTGTTCTTCTGTCCGTATTTTACATATACATATACAATAATCATCATCTCTGGTTACAAACTGTTCATGTACAATACATTTTTTTTTAATTTGAAATGACCTTTCATTTTGTTTATCGTGACACGTGTGTCGCATGCATTGGGTAATCACTTGTAAGGTAATCTATATATGAATCATGTAAACAAGATCATATCATTCAAATTTTTACCAATATATTTTATGGGATTTGGATTTAAATTCTTTTGAATAGAGTCATGAATTTGATTGGAATTTGAAATATAAGTATGAAATAAGGCAGTAGAATGGTTATTCATTATTGAATTCTTACAAATTTTTGATGTTATTAATTTTTTCGATGTGAAAAAATATAAATATTCATAATAAAATAATTTATCGTAAATCTTGTCAATAAAATTTGTATATAAAAGAAATAAACTTGTTAATATGCACATTTAAACCCTCTGAAAAAGAAATATAAATTTTGATACATTTTGGAATTTAATTGAATATCAGAATTATAATAAATATATAAACAAATAAATAGAGTTAGCAATAATAATATGAATTAAAAAGTGAAAAATCCAGAAGAAAAAAGGAAAAGGAAATCCTCCAAATCAAGAAGCGATCATAAATAAATATTAAGGAAGGCTGATGATGAGCATATAGGCATTTAATTGCATCAAAAGCATCTACTTTACGATAAGCTACATCAACCAACTTTATAATAAATTCCCATTTCACAACTATATATTAAGGAATATCACAACGCTATATGGAGTAAATCCTTACTGAATATTTCTTAACTAATTATACTTTATAAACTAGACGACTTTTCTTTATTTCTTTATCAAATTAATACATATATATATATATTCCCCAGCTGAAATTGAATAATATGTATTTATAGATTCGAAGGTAGATTTGATTCTGAAAAAGAGAGATCAGGATAGAAACTAGACTGCAACGTTCATCACCTAGCTAAACCTATATACATATACCTGTATATGTTTATATATATATATATATTATATGGCTAATAATAATTCGTACTAAGTAGCAAACAGATTTTCTTGGCAGCCAAACATTTCTTGATTTGGATCATATACTTTCCATCAAAAAGTTGGATCGCTTTTCTCGAAAATTAAATAATAATAACAAAAGAAGACAGACAAAACAAAAACCCCTTTTGGTAATTTTGCATCCTCATCGTGGATCTATTCCCTGTACGTGTAATTAGGTATGGCGTATAAATAAATTCCTATTATTTTTATATTTTTATTTATAATATGTTTTCGAAACTATATTATAAATTTTAAATAAAGATTACAATAAACAGACCTTGCTCCTAATACAAAGACTTCTCAGACCACCATGCATCTTTCAATGTTACATATCCAACCATTTATCCCATTTTATTATCATTATTTATTATTAAAATAATAAAATATTATTCTCATTTTCGTCTCCTCTTTATTCTACATGAATGAGATCTTCTTTTTTATTCATTTTTTTGATTTTATTAATTCAATTAAATTTGATTGTTGTATAACACGTTATTACATTATATTCAAAAAATATTGAATTAATTCAAAAGAATGATTTTAATAAAATGATTAGCTAATGAAAATATTGTAAATAAAATTATATTATTCAGATTTTATCATTTTTAAATAAATTTTTTCATCTAGAATTAATCATTCACTCATATCATTAAGATAATTTGGATAAATAATTTCAAAATTTTATATATAATTTTAATGTAATATATCGATAACTGAATAAATTTTAATTTTTTTCAAAATAATTGAAAATGCTTGCATTAAATGACATGGTAAGAAAGCTGATTAATTTTCTTAAATATGTTGAATATATTTTAATTAAAATTTTTCTAATTGATTAAAAAAATATTTTTTTTGGAGAACTTACTATTTTGATTAAATAAAAAGGAAAAAAATTGAGAATCAAACAAGCAAAAAGTACAAGAAGAATACGAGAATGCCCTTGGAATATATATATATATATAGAGAGAGAGAGAGAACTATAATAAATAATAATATTATAATTTAGAAGATAATTAAAAAGTGGTCTAATTGATTTTTTTTTGAAAAAAGGGTAATTAAAAAGAAGACAAAACGTACTGAAACGGAAAGTATGGGGCAATTCCGGATAAGAACAATTTCTGAATCCTCTTGTTTTGCCACGTTTCTCACCTGTCCAATCGACCCATCTTATCATAATCATCATCCTTGACTATGCATGCCCCTTCATGCATCCTCATCACCATCATCATTCATTCATGCATCATCACCCATCATCCATGTGTTTTCTAGGTGAATATAATATTTTTATTTTTATATATTTTAATCCAAAATTTATAAGATTAGAATTCTGTGCCCATGAATTACCTTCTTAAAATACATGAATTATAACCAAATCATAAGCATATTAAGTAAAGGATAATTTGTAATGTTGTTTTAAAATCTTCGGATATTATTATAAAATAAAATATAAAAATCCGTTATTTTGATAATTATGTCATGATATTTAAAATAAGTGATTAAAATTTAAAGGGAGATGCCAAAATTTCCAATGCATATGAATAGAGATATGTATAATGGGTGAGGGTGAGGGTGAGGGTGAGGGTGAGGGTGTGGGTGTGGGTGTGGGTGTGGGTGTGGTGGGTTTTTGGTGATGGCTACTCGCATTTTAACTTTGAAAAGATTTGTCTATATGAAAATACACAAACAATGCCTTATGTGTTTTGGCTCAATTCTCTTTGGACCCACATGTCTTTTCGATGTGCCATGAATAATATCCATATGCATATATAAATTGAAGATTTCATGTACAACCCTTTAGTGCTAACAATTATGAAAGACCTACCCTTTTTTTGGTTTTGTTCGTTGAGAATCATGATCAAGGCAATTAAGCCTTAATTAATATATTATTTAAATTAATTGATTATTGGTATTTAATTATGCTCCATCTATCGTTTCAGGAAAGTAAAAATAAAATAAAATAAAGATAAAAGAGATTAAGACATAACATATGTATGGAAAAAATGTAGAAAGAAATACATAGGAGAAGTGTTGATGAGGTGGATGGTCCCTTGAATGGCGGTCCCAAATATCGGATTATATGCCAAATGTCTGTTAAGCAAGATGAGGTTGAGATTCATGTGTCCTAATCTTGTCTCCAATTCTAATCTTTGCCTGCCCTACCCTCCAGTTTAAGGGCACCTTCCAAAACCCATTTTTTGGTACTAGAATTAGTTGCGGTCACATGGGGTTTGATCTCTTTGACTAGACTAGCACCTACTTGCTCCTATTTGGGGATATCCCATTCTCGTTTAGTCCTCTTTCGTCTTTCCTAGCAATCATCAGTCTCCATCCTCATCTTCTTATTCTTCTCAACATTAAACCCGAAAGATTTACATAAGATCTAGATTATTTAATTAAATTAAATTGACTTTTTTTAATTAAACTCAATTTATATTCTTTTATGATGTATGGATACATATTATTTTATTTCCAACATTTTTAGTTAAAAGCATTGAATAGGACTCTTAAATATTTATATAAATACAGCTGATGTGGTTGATATAAAAATCAATTATTTTTAAAAAATATCAAATTGAAAAGCACTTTATTGCAAATACATTATTATTATTATTATTATTATAGGTATCCATTAAAGAATGGAAGAACCTTTTTGGAATATATACAAAGGAGATGAAACCCAAAGTAGTAGTGAAGCAATAAGCACACTAACAAACACTCCCCATGAAATTCGACAATTAGTAGTTGATGGTTTTGGTTGGGTGCACTGTATTTTCCTCCCAAAACTCTTTGAGATAACCCTAATAATTGCTTCATACAGTTAATAGATCATAATGCATCAAGGCTAAGATAAAGAGCACATTGATTTATATATATATATATATAAGGATTTTGCCATCATAGTAGGGAGATAAAAGCATGATTGAACGTAAACTTATCCCATCAAAATAAATACGATTAATGAAAAATAATATTAAAATAAATTATGGAATATATATATATATATATATATATATATTATATAGTAGAAAATTAATATTTGGGTTAAGGGACAAGTACCACATCAAGTAGGAAAGCTAAGGACACTTGGCCCTCAACTAAATTCGGGTAGAGACCTTGTCATTTCACTATCCATGACATGGTGGAGATGGGGATCTTTGTCTTTTTATAAGTCAACCATTTCTCATATCCTTCATACTAAAAGCATAATAATAACACAATTCTATTCTTACGTAAATATAATAAATGCATTAATAATAATAAAAATAAATCACATTGTCCTTCTGCTATTATTTAAATTTTTTTTTTTAAAAAAAGAATCTTAAAAATTAAAATGCATGTAATTCTAGTATCAACATTTACTTTTAATATTTTAAAACTACATAAATTATCACATATTCAGGAATTATACATTTTTTTTTGTTGAGAATAACGAGGGATTTATTATTATTATTAGTATATTGATGGAAACAAAGAGCATACAGTTGAAAGATGATCATAAACAGGAAATGTGTGGCATAAATTATTAATAGTTTGTATTTTTGTGGGATGGAATGCTATAAATAATTGAGAGCATATGACCCCTAAAAAGAAAATCTCCGTATGTGATACAGCCCTGTTATGGTCAAACCCTCAACAGCTACATCTTATGAGTGACATAAGCACTTTTTAACACTTATTCTGGTCAAAAAACTCATTTTATATTTTATTAAAATAATCTCCAACCCCAACCCTCCGCTGACATCAGCCCTTTTTCGCATTTTACCCCCTCAATTTCCTCCCTTATTTACATTTATATATATATATTCAGTATTTCATATAAATATAACATAATTTTATTTATGAGTTGGTTGATCCATAATTGATTTTTTTTTATTTTAAACTAAATTTATTTAGTTTAAATTTAATTTATTTATAATTGAATAATTTTTTTAATAATTTTTAAAATTTTTTTATGTATCATAAATTTAATTAAAATTAATAAATATAAATTATAAAATAAATTATTTATTATATTTTTAAAAATTAATCTTTAGTATAAATAGTTAATTTATAAATTTATTAATGAGTCAGCACATAAATTAAAATAAAATTCATGAATAATTCAATTCATTTACAATTAATTAAGACAGAAATCTCGAATATCTTCTATAAGAAAAATAAAAAAAAAGAAAAGACAAACAGAAAAGAAGAAGAAAAGGCCATGAAGATGAAAGAAGACGATAAATTATAGATTGGATAAGGGCGCAATGATCGAAATGGAAGGAAAATCTGAGAGGAGGGGAAGAAAAAGGAGGAGGAGGAGGAGGAGGAGAAGAAGAAAAGAAAGCATTAATTGAATTGATAACAGAATGGGCAAAATCTGAGCCCAGAATAACGTTTGCAAATCTGTTAGTTGAATGGAGTGGGGGGATCAGGTTCTTGTTTTTATACTCCATTTTTGCAGAATTTTAAGGATACCTTCGGCCTGTGTGCCATTCCATTCACTCCTATTTAATTAAGGAAATTGTTCTTTTGTTTCACGTCTCGACATTTTCCACTGTTTTCTTTATTATTATTTTTTGGCTTTTTTTTTTCTTTTGTTTTTATGCTTGAATATGAGGAAATAAATATTTTTATTCTCCTTTCCTCATTATTAAAATATGGTGTATTAAAATAAAATTTATTTAATTTATAAGATTTTGTAATGTTTATAATTTATTATATATATATTTTTTGAATTTAAACATTTTATAAATATAAATATTTTAAAAATATTATTTAATTTAAAGTATTTCTGGGTTTAAATAATTTATCCATTTATAACATTTCTCTAATCTATAATTCAACAAATAATAATTTAAATTTAATATTTATTTCATTTTGGTAATAATAAGTTTATAAATTTTTATTTATTTATTATGTTTATTAAATACAATTTTTTTCTTTATTTATCTGTTTAATATAATTTATAGCAATGTAATATAAATAATTTTTTAAATATTCATATGAAAGAATATCTTCATATAATTTCGAGATTTTTTTAATTAATACATATCTAAAATTGATGTAGATATACAAGGTGATTAAATGTAATTAAATAATGATATCAAAAATACATATAAATATTTATTATATTTAATTTTTATATAAAATCAAATAGGGAGGAAATATGAATAAAAAGAATCAATCCAACAGTTAGAAAATGAATGGGATTGAAAAGCTCGTCATCACAGCTATATGGATTCGTAAAGTCATAGTCCAAACCGGGGCAGAACTGTTACACCACATTAGCTGAACTGCACTCAGTTCTTCCGTTACGTGGAATTAATCGAGTCCTCCACCCTTTAATCGTTGAAATACTTGTAAAAAAAACTGTTGAAATGATGGGTCTCCTCCCATCACAGTAAAGTTTCAAGACATGATCTGGGAGGCTCGTCCAAGACCCTTGTCATTTGAGTCCCCGTTTTTCTTGAAAAACGTGAATGGAGGTTAGCCATGTAATGCTCTTTCCTAGTTATCAAGAGACTAGTAACGAGAAATAAGCTTCTTTGATTCTGTTGTATGTGCTGCTTTGAAGCATGAGAAAACATGGTAACAGTCTGCTGGAAGAGCGCTCGCCGCTATAATTATGGATTCTGCAAGATTACAAAAGGTAGGCCCCTAACGAGCACAGTAAGATGCTGTGTATTGACAGTATGTTGAAATGAATAAAAAAGAAGAAAGCAAGAGCGAACCCTGTTGCTTTCCGCATTTCTAATTGGATATAAGTAAGGATGGGCCTGCACGACATCAAAATCATTTACTTAAGGACCAGTTGACTGGATTCAAGAAAAAGACAACAACAATATGGGCAGAAACTGCTGATTCGAAAAATTAAATCAAGGCCAGGTTCATATGCTAATGTAGTTTATTTTGCAGACCATGTTTACTAGATGCATGTTTGGTCCTGTCCACTGGGCCAAACAGGCCCTTAATGTTTCATGTCTTCCAAGTGGGTAGTCATCATGGCATGATAGCGCATTTCGATTCAAGCAATTATCGAAATAAAACAAAAGAAATTGAATAGATACACACATATATGGCTTCAAAATGTGCATGCAAAGTTTAGTGTTCAGGAGCAGTAGAGATTTACCATACCTTCTTTTGCGGTTGGCCTCCCTTGATGATCATATCTCATCAACTTGTCGACGAACCTGTGCCGAGAAGCGAACATTTTCAACTGGACAAGAAGATGTCGATGCGAATTGATGCCCATTTTCCTGGACCAGTATCCAACTCTATGTGGTACTTTACTTAGATAAGCATTTAGCTCTTCTGCTCCAAGTACCTGTTGTTAGAGGAAAGTTAAAAGTAATGAATATGCAGTTAACAATAATACAATCTTGGAGACTTGTATAAGATACGTTTAACCTGCAAAATCTCAAGTGCTACTAATTTTATATTGCATTCAGTTGCTACTAATTTTATAATGCATTCAGTTGACATAATTGTTCACGATTTTCAACTTTAACTTAACCTATTCCATTACAAGATAATTGATAATCAGCCACCCACAAGCAACTAGCAAGATAAAGCTTCCTAAAAGCTATGCAAACCCATTAACACTAAAGGTATGTCTAAAAGGCTTCCATACGAGCATACAGCAAATGCAAGCTCGAGCAGAAGTAATTACATGCAGGATGAGACACACAAAGTGCTTAGTTGTCACCTGTCAGTCTACATACCTTTGCAATTCTGACTAGTTGGTCATGATTATCATGCCCATGAAGAGTGGCTCTTGATGGAATATCTACAAAACACCCATTACAAATCTAAAGATTACATGAAATTCTATCCAATATGGAAGCTGATTAAGATCCAGTTGCGCATGGCATCTCCAAGTACATCTTTTTTTTTTTTTTAACAAGAAGTACATCAATGTCAAGTAACTCGAGGCATAAATTGTTGCAGGACATCATCCATTGGAGCCCACAGAGAAGTACATATCTGGTGGAGAAAGATGTATCATTGGGCCTGAGGCCCATACTTTATCAAAGGACAATTAACACCTCCATTTGTATCAGATACGGTGTAAAAGCAGAATCTATCACATTCATGGTTAACCATAAATCCTCAAATGATAAAAACAAGCATGGACCACCATTATAGGGAAATATGGGGAGCCACGAAGTGGAAACAAGAGAGGAAAAAACTAACCATTCCAGCAAACATGCAACAACGGCTCCATAAGTCCAAAGGATAATGATCATGATCTTGCAGATCGACAAGAAGTTCAGGCCCTTCAAGGATTTGCATTTAATCCAGGGATAGATTACGAAGATGACGGCTTTCACTTTATATTTTATAATAATTATAAAAATATAAATTTTAAAAACTTTGGTTTTTATAAATATTTTTTTAAAAAAATTCATTATTTTATAACATTTTAAATAATATAATTTTTTTTATTTTTTTATTTTCTATGAATTTCAAAAAAAATGTATTTACAAAAGCTACAATTTTTAAAATTTAAACATGATAATAGAGTTCAAGAATTTAAAAATAAAATCATGTAAAATTCAAAATTCCCATCACAGATTTTGTCTAATTTTTTGCTATCAATTTTAAAGCATGAACGATGCTGGATTGCATTCAGTGGCAAAGCAAACAAAGAAACATGCAAGTCAAGCCCAAACCAAATATAACATGGAACAAGCTGGAAATCCTGATGTAGAAATAAATATAAACACTATATATATATATATATATATATATATATAGCAAAAATAAAAATAAAAATAATTTTATTTTATGTTATGATTAATATTATCCAATAATTAATATCAATAATCTAATAACAAATTTATTCAATATATGCTAATGGGTCTGGAGACTTTCTTCAACAGTGTTATCCTTTAAATGATATTGAAGATCTTCCACAAAGATATAAACATATGATTAATATTAGGAATTAAATGCTCATAAATAAGTATTAAATCCAAATATTAAATAATATAAGTATTAAAATTTAATTTGGATAAGATCAACATATAATATAATCATACTGAATATATGAATATCAGGGAAGAATTTTATTTATATATATATAATAAAAAAATATATTTCCTCCCAAATATTAAATTTTAATAAAAAATTAATTTTATCTCAATGCATCATTAATTTTTATTAAGATATATATGGATTCTATTATACATCAAATACAGTTTTTTTTCTTCATATAATCATACTAATTCAATAAAAATGTATTATATTTTTAATTTAATTAATTTAATAATGTTAATATCTCTTAATAAAAAATAAATATATCTCATATATATATATAAAAATTAATTCATTCAATTAAAGAATTATTAGGTGGATTTTTTTTGTCATTACAGCATTCCAAACCCAATGAAAAAATTGGAAAAAAAATTATTTTGGATTTTAATTTCCGTTCCTCTATTTATTTCAAATTCAAAAGAGGCTGGCCAGGGGAAGAAGAAAAACATAAAATGGGCGCACGTGCGAAGTTGCTGCGACGGGTCCCATCCCATCTCTCGAACCCGCACCTGTGTCTCCAGCCGACGAGATTTACCGCCTCCATTAAGCCCACAGACAGACCTAACAACACGTTCCACTTCAACGTTTTGGAAAATTCCCCCATCTGTGTTGTGCTGCGGGAGTTGAGGCCCGGTGAATATGCAGAGGCAGGCAGAGTTACGCAGTTAGTTGGGGCATTAAATACTAATGAGTTGCCACGTGCGTCGTGGGACCGACAGAGACAAAAACCAAAAAGCAGTAAGTGGGAAGTGGCACATGAAGACACATTCCACGCTTCGAGGACCAAACCAACAAAACTACCAAGCACGAGAATAGCGGGAAACTTCGAATCGCGACACCATTGGCTGACGCGCGCCCCCTAATATTCAAGATTTAATCCATTTTTTAAATTGCTAATTTTTTTATATGGATATAAATATTCCATTTTAGGGTTCAAAAATAATCACAAGCCAGCAGCCAATGGAAGAGGTTAGGTCAAGCGCAGCATGGGTGGCCAGCCGTTCCTCTCATGTCGTCGTCGACTCTGCAGGTTTCTCTTTAAGCAGAAAAACTAATAGCTGCAATGTCGTATTCGATTTTTAAATGTCGTTCGGTTGGAGGTTTGCTCAAGTTATGGATGTGAAATGCGATTGTGGTGGTTGTTTGGTGCAGGAATTGAGAGAGCAGTGAAGAACATTCAAGAAATACCGAGAATAGAATGGGACTTTGAAGGAATTCATTATTTCGATAACGGTCCGCTCACCGTTCAGTACCTTTTTGTTTTGGATGCTTTAAACTTCTGCTTTTGGCCTGGTAAAATATAGTTGCTCTCTTATATTTCTTGTATCATTTTTTCCTATTTATTGGTTTGTCGATATTTGGATTTCGTTAATATTTGTATTATCTTCTACTGCTTAACAGTTTATTTCTCTATTTTTAATAAATTTTTATGTTATTTTTTTGGTATCGTTTTATGAATAGCTGTTCAATGCCAGGCTTCCATGGCCTACTTCATTTATTTATTAATTTCTCGACCTTTCTAAGCAGATAAGGATCTGAACTATGATCATTTGGCGTCAGGCCTAAAGGCAGCTTTGGAAAATGACAAGTCTGTTTTTGATGCTGATCGTCTACAGAAGTACACAGGTACACGTCATCTGTTGTCAAACATGATCTCACTTGTGTATATGCCATGATTTCTGTCTTTGATTGACAGGTTGCTCATTTTGATTTATTGTTTCTTACCTCTGAACATGTTCCTTCATCTTTTTGAGATGCAGCGCTGTACTTTATGCTTGGCACTGTCAGCTCATAATATATTTGGTTAGATGTGTTTGGTTTTTTCCTTGTCAAATGATGGTGAGTTAAATACTTGTTGGCAGGTCCTGAACTACGAGAATTGTTAAAGTGGCCGAGACCACTTCCACTGGAGGATGAACGAATTCGTCTACTCCATGAGGTTAATCTTGCGTTGATGGAAGCTTTTTAATTGACATTATTTATTAGGAGAAATCTTAGAGTTTTTAATTTACGCTGAAGTGCTGCTGATTCGCTGTTGCTTATCCTGGTTATCAATAATATAATTATTTTTCTGTGTCTGTTTATTCATAATTAGGTTGGCTTTGAACTGGAAAGAAGTTTTAAAGGTAGCGCAGCCAATCTTGTGGAGTCTTGTGGAAAATCAGCTGCAAAGCTTGTTGCCACCATAACCAGTCACTTTCCTGGTATTTCTCACTTTCTGTATTGTTTTTTGTTTTTGCTGACCGAAATCTCAGTTCTAAATATTTATTTTATAGTGAAATGGTTGCCTAGGGAGGGAATTTTTTTTTTGCTGAAGTTCTAATTCCATATCTTTCAACATTTGATACTAGGATTTCGAGATCACTCGGTTTATAAAGGCCATCAAGTATTCTTGTATAAAAGGGCTCAGATATTTGCAGCTGATCTATACGGAGCGTTCAAGGGCAGAGGATACGGAGAATTTAAAGACATCGGTTCAGTTACCATATTTGCTGATTATATTGTTCCTGCTGTGCTTCAGCAGCTTGGTGTGCTAAAGTATAGTTCAGCACTTGACAGCACAATCAAATCCGACTCTGTAATAGCTTCTGGAAGCGAGGAGGAAGTTGAATTACGAGCATGCTCTATATATGCTGTGGAGAAAATGAGGGACTTAATTCGTGTAAATTCAGGAAAGCAGGTTTAGTTAACCTCTCTCTTTTTTTCATCCTTGCATTAACTTGTTAGTTTAATCTATTCTTTATTCATCTATATAAAAGCAGAATTGATCTGTTATGATTTATTTCTCTTCAATTGTGTTCAGGAATAAGATATATGATTGATATGCTGCTCAATAGACTGACTTGATTTGCTACTTAATAGATTGATATGTGATATCCCTTTTAAAAATTAGGCTTTTAACTATTGTTATTCTTCTCTGATGTGTATGTTTGTGTTTACATGAGTGCTCATGACTGAAGCATAAAGTCATGCCTGGTTCTTCATATTATTCCAAGTACTTGAAAACATCGTTTTTTTTCAAATAACAGCTATGGGCTTATTAAATGTCTTGCAAAATGTAATGGCTTGTTTAAAGGCAGAATCACAAGCAGATGCTTGATTGTTGTGAATAATGGCCTAATTTTGAAAATTTATATGAAGTTTGCTGCAATCTAAATAGTTCATATAGTAATGCAGTTTATGGTAGTTGTATTTGGCTTCGGATGGAAGCCTATTGTGCTTTGTCAGATTCTATTTAGTTACATGTCTTGAATTTCATGCAATTAGATTTTCTAGCTATAGAAAGACTTGCAAGAACAACGATGTCATCTGGTATGCTTGTGCCATTCTGTTAGTTTATGTTCAAGGTTGCCCTTTCATAATTGCCCTTCCCACCATATCATCTTCACCTTTCAATGTTCGTGCAAATATTTCATTCAATTTTCAAGTTATTCTTTTCTGGTATTGGCCATTAGTTTGTTTTCCAAGTGAACTTAAAGTCCTGAACTTTTGAAATTGGTCTCTGGTCACTGAGAAGAAGCTCCTCGTTCTTCTCGTTATGTGTTCTAATTATGAAGACTTGTTTTCTCAGGTACTGAGTATTGAATTGGACCTTTGGCTCTGGGCTTTTGGCGTGCGATGTCCAGCTCTCCAACACCATCGGACGCTATCAATATATTACTAAGTTGACGATATTCTAAAGTAAAATTTTGTTTAGCAAGAGAAGAAAAACTTTCAAAGCTGGAGGTAATTTCACTGGGCAAATGTGACATGAACACTATTTAACCAATCCTACTCTGTTGATCTTTTAGAGTGGCCAAATATCTAATATGAGAAATATTTTCCTAAAGCCAAACCATCTTCAGGGGGTGCGACACCTTTGTTATTTGTTCGCAATTTGCACCGCTGTTTAGCCATACATATAATTTAACAAACATTATTTCGATCTAAGAGAGATTCAATTTTTCCAATTCTATCATAAGGTGCTAATGAACTTGACCTTCCTATGCATTTTTATATTTCAGAGTTTAACTGTTTTAACTTAAAATAACTATTGTTTGTTCTTTCCTACATATATCCTCTGCTCACAAGTCTTGCCTGGAGATGAAAATTAACTTTTTCTCATAGATTTAATGTGTAAATGTTTGGTGCTAATCATTCTTTTCTGCTGTATGTTGTGGTCTTTGTTTATGAGCTTTTGCATTTGTTTATGCTATCAATAACATATTTCACTGTGAATTAAGTGCTCTGTCATCTGATTAGTTCCGTTTTTTGAATTTGATATTCATAATTACGTGTTGGCTGCTTGATGTTATCAAGTTTTGTTATTAGGCTTTCATTCTGGTGCCATGGCATCATAGCAGCATGAGCTGTAGCGAAAAAAAAGAGAAACATCACAAGATGCAATGATTGTCTTCCATGATTTTAACATACTAAACAGGTTTCTCTATGACATCACAAAGCATAAACAATAGTGAAGCATATAGATAAAAGAAAAACAATAAAAGATGCTAGCGGTTCTCTTCTATGCATTGAAGGCCTTCTGGACATATTTTTGTTCATTTATAATTATGGGCATGCGTGCATTTATATTATTGTTACGAAGGTGTATGCAATGGAAAAGTTAGTCCCGTTATTCTGCAGCTTAAGACACTTTAAATAGTAGCTAGTCATGCCATTGCACTGGGGTTTTTCGTCACCGGCAAATTTCCATCATAGGTACATTTCAGGACATCTGGTTTTCTCACTACCCGTGGTCCAACTGGCACCTTGCTCGTTTTGGGACGAATATCCTGCATGCTTGAAATACCTCAGCATCCAACAACAGAGATTGTTTTTCTCTAAATGTCTCTAAATGTTATTGAAAATTATGCTAGTACCTCAGTTTGCTTAAATGTGGAATGCTTTTGCTAGTGAAGATATTCGAGGATTTATAGATACTTATAATATGTTAATGTCAAGCAACCGTTAAATCTAAAATTTAAGTTATTACGTGAAATCTCAGAAATATTTTTATATTTCTAATACACCTTGCATGCAAAAGGAATGTTTTCTAACGGGAAATTTCTGCTACTAAAATGTATGATTCTAAAAGGGGCATTGGTTACCTGGTCAAAAATAGCTGTTGGAATTGCCAGGGTTGCGACAGCATTAGGAGAATCAACTATTCCAGAAATTCTACCTTCACATGGGCAGCATGAGAGTAGAAGATACATCTGAGAGACAATAAACCACCAATCACTGACTGACTAAAAAAGATATATTGGTGATACTCTTTATGTTCAAGTTTGTGAATTCTTGGATAGATTGTTCAGTTAGGAAATATCTTAAACCTGTTCCTTGGAGTAACCAAATTTAGATAAGTAATCGATGGCATTTAGCACTGCACGTTTGTAGGCTACACTTGCATCAAGGTAGTGCTGCCTTCCACTCTCATCAACGCTAATGCCCTCGAATACCAACCACTCTGAGAATCTCGGCTCAACAGGGCCTACCTCAAAAATTGGGTTCACATGAAGAGGAGTTGGTCCCATTGGTGTAAGATACTCTTTCATTCCGCCTCTTATAATTTCACACCTGGTCGCATAAAATGTAGTTATGATAATACAGAAATGTAGTTATGATAATTGACTATTCGCAAATATGATAATACAGAAAATGTCAAGATAATTTAAACAGAAAAAGCATCAAAGAATCAAATACACACTATTGGATTTCATCTTTAGTTTTTAATGTATTTGTCGAGTTTGTAATTCTAGCTCGTCTTATGATCCCTCTTTTCCATAATACCCTGGTAAGGAATTTTCAGTTACTTTGATAATAATTGTTCATGTACTATAAAGATTAAATCTTGACAGTTAGCAGCCATGGCAGGAACTAGGATATTTTGTGGGAACAGCAGAAAGAAATCATGAATTTTAATATGAGCGACTTAGAATCAGCAAAATGAAAACCCATTGTGCTACTTAGATCATATTTTGAAGAAAAGAAACTTAATCCATTAACATAGTGTGACAACGAGTTCTTTGATAATGATCATTCTGATGTTTCTTGAAGTTTCTGCAAGTTCATACAGGACTGGTAGATCTGTTGATTGTTGATTAATTCTGCAAATTTGCTAATGACTATTATGCATAGTGATGTTTGTGTTATGTGTGTGAAGTATTCGTTTGTTGTTAATAATCATATCATGGAAGCTCTACAACGTGATTAAAGATGATGTGGAGATGCAAATAAATGAATATCTACTTGAGCTCTAGGAAGCCACTCATCTCAATTGCCCCGCAGAATGAGACTTCACCATCGCCCTGAGAAAAGTGCATGTCACCGGTACTAAGATTTGCTCCTTCTACAAACACTGGAAGGTATATTTTCGAACCTCTGCTAAGATTTTTGATATCACAGTTTCCCCCATTCTCTCTTCCTGGGATTGTTCTGGCCGCCTCGTTGGCAATCTTTTCCCAGTCTGGAGTTCCCTTCTGGATCTGCACATGATGATAACTGCTTGAATTACAGCCAGAGGTTAGTTTAGTCTATAGGCTAGGAGCCAACGTTTCTTCCTACCGAATCAATCTCCCGTAAAAATAGTTAAAACATCGGCATATCTAGTCTCTTTGTTTATTAAATTCTCCAGCCTTGCTTTGATAATCTTGGGTCTAATGAAACCCGAAGTATTCCATGGTTATTTTGAAATTGTTTTTATGTTATCATCATACCTTTCCAAGGTGGCATCCTTTTGTTGATGGAAGATTTGCTAGAGGTCTAGAATGCAGAACCTCACATAGTTTAAAAGATTTTAGACCATTTTCTTCAATCTCTCTTTCCCTTTCGTTCCATATATTTAGGAGTTCCATCGATGGTGCAGTTCCAATTATTCCAGGGTGTGTCAAACCTGGAAACCGCACACCTGGTATGCATATGAATAGTTTGGTTAGAGCATTATTTATCATACATTTCGTCTAATCTTAGGGGGCATGACTATTGATTTGTCTACTGTCATTACTTAAGATTTGATATAGCTGGTGGGGAAACGGAAAGCATAGCATTTTACCTGGTATGTGAGGAGAGTGGGCATATATTCCTTCAAAATACCAAATAGCTTTGGTTGCACAGGGAAAATGATCTGTCAAAAACCCCCCTCCATTTTCTCTGTCAAATGTGGCTGTGTAACCCCACTCGTCACCAGGGAGAGGACCCAAGTTGCATATTTCCACCACAAGTAGGTCACCCGGCTTGGCTGGAATTCCTTCCTTGTCTACAACTCTGATTGGTCCACTGAGATAATGAACCTGTACCAGTTGCCAAACATATTCCACTTATGAGCCAACTTGTTACATAGTATGATCAACATCATTCCCTAGATATCTCTACAGGCTCGACGTCCTCGTTTCCTCATCCATTTAAGATTTGCTCTTTCTTTCTCTTTTCTAATTTTTCAAAGTTTATATATTTGGGGTTTAGAACTAGTTATACTTACAGTGGAGAGATCAATGGCTTTTACATCGATTGCTGAGTCATCATCTTTAATAATACCTCCAGTCCAGTCTATCATCTCTACCCTAAAGAATTCACCATCTTTAACCTCAGCAACTGGTGGAATCTCGGGATGCCAGCGGTTATGAAGTGGTAATTTCTGTTCCCATGGTTTCTTCTTCAGGTCTATAGGTACTACGAGTTTTGGGGTTGATGGACCCATCAATTAACTAGCAAAGTTTGAGTGTAGAAAGTATCCTATTCTTGTGCTAAAATTATAATGCAATGAAATGAAACGAAATGACATTCCATTAGAAATGAAATGGCATTCCATTAGATGAAAGAAATTTGAAAGTTGCATCATTAGATGACAAATAGGGGGGACAAATTTTCCTATGGTCCCGTGGCTTGCTTCCAGCAGTAGAAGACATAGTTGGTCAACGTGCCTCATTACGAGATTAATTCACTGCATGACGTCAAGAAGTACAGAGTACCTAATCATTTCAAATTTTGCTCAAAATGCCACTTCTCAGGCAGAAACAAGCAAATAGAAGAGAAGAAAAGCACCCGAGAACGTGAGATAATATAAAAACGAAATTTCTGTTTTTTTTCCTTAATAGATTTCAGTTATCCATCTGAAACTGAAGATTCATCTTACACCTCCGATTCTAGAATGAAAGCAAACAAGAATATGCATTCATAATAAACCTGGGCTGAACGGGAAAGAGGAGAGGAGGTAGGAATTAGCTTTCCAAAACCTTAGAATTTGTACTCTTTCGAAAAGGCTTTTACCAAAGAACAACGATACGAGACCCAAATCTTGGTACGACCAGAGGTAAATGATTTGTATCAAATGCTAACACGTTTGTTCTTTGGGCAGTAGTTCAAAATGATACAACTTGTACGATATATCGAGACAAACCCCGACACTATTGAATGTTCGAGCAGTCAAATGGCAACCAAATTGCCACAAGAAAGAACGTAGTTTTGAGTCTGGGATATCAAGAAATTAGAAGAGAGAATTTATATGGTTCTAAGATATGAAAAAACTAGTAACCCTTTTGTCTTCGTTGTATTGGCTTTATGAGTCGCTAAGATACTACCTAGAATAACTATCTGAATTCATCAATTGTATATACTCCACACTCTTGAATTGTCTCGTATCAAACTTAAGCAACTAAATTAGAGTTTTTTTTTTTTAAATTACTGCACTGTACGCGGCAGAGGATATGGAAACAAAAAGCTAAAGCAATAAAGAAGAGAACCTGTATTTTGGAAACTTACAATAGAAGGATCAGCATGTTTGATATCCTCTGCAGTATTTTCTCTTGTGATGCCTCCTCCACTGAAGTCCACCATCTCAACCCTGAAACATTCTCCCTCCACCACCTCTGCAACCGGGGGTATGTCCGGGTGCCACCGGTTGTGGAGTGGGAGTTTCTGTTCCCATGGCTTTTTCTTCACGTCTACTGGAAACACCAGTCTTGCACCATATTGAACCATGATTCTTCTCTTAGTTATGTGACAGCCAGGAAACAAGTTAGCTGAAATACTTTCCTTTTTGCTCTTACAAAACTAAGAGAAGTAAAAAAGATGGAGAAAAATAATTAATTTACAGCTATTTGTTGCAACCTTTCACTTTCAGTTGCCGCCTTGGCAACCATGCTTGGAACCATAGACTTACCATTCTTCCCCTTTTTTCAGTGGATGGACCACTTGTAAAGCTGCTTAAAACTTTGAACAGTGTTTTTGGAAGTTTATGAGCAAAATAATAGGGACTATATGGGTTAATACTACATTGAAAGCTTGTAAATCCTATACTCTCTTGATTCATCTCTATTAAAAAAACGAAAAATAACAGTGAGAAAAATCAACCCATGAAAAGCTCTTTTCTTGAGTGACAGGGAGAGAGAAAAGGGGGTTAGCCACTCATTAAGGAATAATGCCTAGTGGAAACTTTAATCTTGTGATCAAAGTTAAAAATGATGTGGGGTCTTGATTTGATTCAACATGGTATATTTGATGTAAGAAGTGTACCAGAAAATCGTTTCAAATTTTTACTGGAGGATAACAGATGCCTTTTCAATGGCAAGCTACGGTCTAAAATTATTTCATATTATGCTTTTCAAAGACTTAACCGAAGCAACTCGACTACTGTGTCACTATCATTCTGAAGGTGAAAAATGAGCTTCAAGCTAATCCCAAATGGCCTTCTTAGAATAATGACCCCACAAATCGGAATCTCAGAGATTTTGCCAATATTTTCATAGTGATATGAGCTGTTGTTTGTTCTTAAACAGAAAATTTTACCCCTATGTGGCTGCTTTTTACTTAATTGCATGGTCCCAGCAGCACTTGTTCATTACAAGTCTCCTTATACCGTCATGTCTTTGTGCTTGTAAAAATGATGTGATCATTTTGGTCCCTCCCTCCCTTCTCTTCCGGATATCAATTCTAATGGTTCCTATTTGTCAACTAGCTATAAGTACGAAAAAGTATCTATAGTAGAACCTTTTATTTTTGTCTTTCACATGGTTTTTTTACTCAAATACCCCAAACTCTGCCATGTCTTAATCCTAAATCAGCCTAACTACGTGTTAATCTTAAATCAACAAGTGTTAACTTCGTAATTTTGTTTCTTTGAGATTTGATCAACGGTTTTTTACTACCGTTTTAACTCCATCCCGGATTGCGAACCGGTTCGATAATTACATGACATGCTTCTGTTTTTGTATTGTGTGATGTGCTTAAACCGGTTGTCAATTACCCGCACCGCATAAAATTCCTGTATGAATAAGATAGTTTGGTCCAAAGAATTTAAATATCCAAGAAGTTTAAAACATTTATGAAATTTGAAATTATGATTTTTTTTCAAATTCATAGAATTTCAATTTTCATCATTTAATTCAAAAAATAAAATCTATGAATTTAAATCATATTTTTATAATAAAATATAAAAAAATTTGAATTCTCTTTGAGAATAATAAATAAATAAATTTTTAAAACTTATCTCTTTAAAATATATAATTTAATTGAGAAAATTAATAATTTCATGAATTTATTAATTTTTTTCTTGCCAAACAATAAAATTTTTAAAATTTCATAAAATTGATAAATATTTTTATTTAAAATATTTTAAAAGAAAGGACCACATGGATTTGTAATTATGAAATGTCATGATAATGGTAAATTAAATTAAAATAGTATTTTAATAACAACATAATTAGGAGGTATCTTATCAACCATGTCAGGTAGTACAGTAATGGGTTATTTTCTATTAACATGATCGATCATTTTACTCTCCTTTCTCCAAAGTAGACAAACAATTCTCTTGAGCTCGAACCCACATATGCAACACTCAGTATTTGTCTGTTTGTGTGTGTGTGTGTGTGTATAATCTGATTGTAATTTAGTTGGTGGTCTTGAATCAAAACTGTTGATATCTGAATTATTCAATGAACCATGCTTTAGTTTTCTTTTTTGGAAGACCATGCTTTAGTGTAATTCAATGATTTCAATAAGGATTGATAGACAGTGAATTTATTATTTCCTTTCCTATTTCAATTGCATGCCATGTTTTCAATAAGTTGATGATGAAGAGTGTTAGATAACATGGCAAACAAGATTTGAAGGATTTTAACATGGAAAATCGCATCTTTAGATCAGCAATCATCTCATGTGTCATATCTTCAGTGAGGAAAAGAAAAAGAAAAGAAAAGAAAAGAAAAGCAAAAAAAAAAAATCAAAAAAAGAGAGAAGGGAAGATTAGCTAGATTAGAATGATGACCCTTACTACTATTATTTATCTTGTGTTACAAAATAGAAAAGGGAAGTATTGTGTTCAAAAATCAGTCTTTACTCTTCACCTTTTTTATATACAATGTAGAGACTATAGAAGGACTGGAAAAAAAGAAAAAAAAGGATGCACTACTGCATCGTTTTCATGAGAAAGTGACTCCCCATTGTTGTGGAAATCCAATGGTTTTCATCTTCTAAGTTGTAAGAACAATGTATTGGTTTTAGTTGGTAGCAAGTTTTAAGGACAAACAACAGGCTAACAGAGAGCAATGATCTTGTTTTGTTTATTGGCATGAAGGGAAGATATTTTATAGTGGGAATAGGCTGCTATATGCTGTATTAGTTGTATCATTCACTTGTTAATGATCTGGCTCAATGTCACCATGTCTTTTTCCGAACTTGTTTTGTCATAGGGTACATAATTATGTGTAGACTTCAGTGATTAACCTGTTTTAAAGGATGACAATTATCGAGTTTCTGTGTTTCTAACTGCATTCAACAAGAAATTGCTACGAGTACCATAATGGAAGGAAACAAGACAAGAAAATTGTCTATGGTATAGGATAAGAGGTACTTGCGTGTAAGATATAAAGTCTCGGAAATACTGGGTGAGGGTAAACTGCAAGTGGAGGACAAGGAGATAATATTTAAATACAAAATTTACATATATATCTTCTCAGGATCTCTCGTACGGATAACGACTATTATTAATTTTCACAAAACTAGCCTGGAAAGCCCTAATCTTCAAAATTCTAATCATTCAAATATGATTTAATTTCATTTTCTATTTCAAATAAGTGTGAATTTTATTTTTTACAAACGTAATTTTATAGGATATGATGAACTTTTCTATTCTCGGGTGTAGGTCAAAGGTAGGTTTTTATAGGGGGGAATGTAATTAATTTCTATGGGGAAAAAGGGAAGGGGGGATGACATATGATTGACTGTAAGGATAAGGACGCCACGTCTGCCCAGACCATGACAATTCCAATGGTCGCCTGGGGTTAGTGATGTACCCCAACTCAGCTCTCCTTAATTCTACTCTCCCCTAATTACCCGCTTTTGTTTTTTCTTTTGGGACAAATTGCTCATATTTTCTATTTAAATATCTACAATTTGACACGGCCATATAACCTATATAAGATATCTTGTCAGATCTTAGCACATGTAGACGCATAAACTTGTAGAACATAGTATCAAATTGTAACCTTGTTAGCGGACATTGTCGGGCAATTTCTCTATTGGTGCAAATAAAATGAAAAAATCTACATTTGGTGTGAAAATGAAAATATTTTCCGGTTTGGTGTGTTTTTCACGTTGGCCATCGGTTTTACCAGCGGCTAACTGACGTGATGAAAAAGTGATGATGTGTCGATGATGTGGCAAAGTTGACCATCGGTTTGAAAGGCGGCCAAGTACATATGGCATAATAAAAGTTGACCGCCGGTTTGAATGGCGGCCAAGTGAACATAAATCGGGACCTACTCATATTGTAATGATTAGTTTTATTTTATAATATAATTAATAATATAATAAATGATTAAGTAATGATTAAGTAATGATTAATTTTATTTTATAATATGATTAATAATATAATAAATGATTAAATAATGATTAATTATATTGAATAATAATAATTGAATA
>CANYBF012471226.1:0-20966 GCA_948192965.1 Dalechampia spathulata | reverse complement strand
TGTAAGAGTTACTATCTTATGCCATATCTAATCTCTAATTTAGTTTCCTTGTGTTTTGATGCAAAGATCCTCTCTTGGTTTGTTGTTTTAAATAAAAATTTTAAATTTCTTCCGCTGCTTAATAACATAGCAAACCAACATATAAATAATTGTCTTCTTAAAGACATAAAATGATCCTCTCTTAGTGGTTTCCTTAAGATAACAACAAGCTATTTCTTGGTAGGTATAAAAATTACTTCGATGTCTCCTCTTTAAATATGAGATCTAATGAAGTGATATTGAATCTCAATATTCTTTATCCTTGAGTGTTGCACAGGATTTTTAAATAGGTTGATTGCATTTGTATTGTCATAATAAATTAGAATATTTGCATATTTCAATTCATAGTCTTCTAATTGTTATTTCATCCATAGAATTTATGCCACATAACTTCCGATGGAGACATACTCGGCTTTAGCTATTCATAATGCAACAAATGTTTGCTTTTGCTAAACCATAAGATTAGATAATGATCAAGGAATTAATATGTCCCCAAAGTACTTTTTTGATTAACTCTACTTCCTGCAAAATCTGCATCATTATAGCTAATTAGATCAAGTAAAGTATCTTTAAGATATCAAAGACCTAAGTCTTATGTACCATTAAGATACCAAAGAATCCTTTTAATAACAATTAAATGTGACTCCTTAGGATTAGCTTGAAATCTCAAGCATAAACACACACTAAAGTGAATATCGGGTCTACTTGTGGTTAAATAAAGTAGTGAACCAATCATACCTTGATACATCTTGATATCTACACTTTTACCTTTCTCATTTTTTTCAATTTTCACCATTGGACTCCTAGGAGTACCATAAGCTTTAGCATAATTCATTTTGAATTTCTTCAAAAGCTCCTTTATGTACTTAGATTGATTAATGAAAGTTCCTTCCTTGCTTTATTTAATTTACTGTTCAAGGAAAAATGTGAGTTCTCCTATCATACTTATTTCAAATTCCTTTTGCATCAAACTTCTAAAATCCTTACATATAAGCTCATCAGTTGATCAAAAAATAATATCATCAATATATATTTGAACAATAAGTATGTCATGCTTATGATGTTTTGTAAATAAAGTTATATCAACTTTGATTTTAGTAAAACCATTCTCCAATAAAATATGCTAATTTTATCATACCAAGCTCTAAGGGCTTGCTTAAGACTGTACAATGATTTTGCTAGTTTGAAAACATGATTTGGTTTTTCAAAATCTTCAAAACTGGGAAGCTATTTTACATAAACTTTTTTATTTATAAAAACATTCAAAAATACACTTTTCACATCCATTTGATAAAGCATGAAGTTTTTACGAGATGCAAATGCACATAATAAGTGAATTGCTTCAAGTATAGCAACTAGAGGAAAGGTTTCATCAAAATCAATATGTTCATCTTGGTTATAACCTTGAGTAACTAGCCTTGCCTTGTTTCAAACCATATTACCTTTCTCATCAAGCTTGTTTTAAAACACTCATCTTGTTCCAATAATTGTATGATCCTTTTACTTGGGAACAAGTGTCTATACTTCATTTCTTTTAAACTAGCTTAACTCTCTTGCATTGCATTAATCCAACTTTCATCATTTTGAGCTTCAATTATATCCTTTGGTTCAATTTAAGAAATGAAAGTTATGTTTTCAATAAAATTTGATAATTTTTTTGATTACATCCTTTAAGATTACAAAATGAGCAATAAAATTTGATTACATCCTTTGGGATTACTCTTCTTATTTGAGATCTTATCATCATCTAATTGGTTGGATCAGTTAATATGTCTTCCTTTGCATGGTTTATATGGTATTTCCATGCCTTAGGAAGATTATATTCTTCAACCATTTGTTCTACACTTTGATGTTCATCAGGAATATTAGTTGACTGATTTGATTCTTCTATCAAATTAGCAAACTGTTTTTCCTACATGATAATATTATTTCATACAACACCATCATCAATAAAATCTCTTCTTGGTAAAGTCTAATTAGTCTCATAGGAAGATTATATTCTTCCTATGAGACTAATTAGACTTTACTAATATTTCCATGCCTTAGGAAGATTATATTCTTCAACCATTTGTTCTACACTTTGATGTTCATCAGGAATATTAGTTGACTGATTTGATTCTTCTATCAAATTAGCAAACTATTTTTCCTACATGCTAATATTATTTCATACAACACCATCATCAATAAAATCTCTTCTTGGTAAAGTCTAATTAGTCTCATAAAAAACCACATGTATAGATTCCTTAGCAGTCATAGTATGTTTATTAAATATTATATATGTTTTACTTTAATTAGAATAACTAAGAAATATTGCTTCTTCTGATTTAGCATCAAATTTAGCAAGTTGATTTTTACTGTTATTCAACATAAAGCATTTACAACCAAATACATGAAAATAACTTACATTGGATTTTCTACCTTTCATTGATTTGTATGGTGTCTTTTTTAAAATAAATCTTATTAGTGCATGATTTAGAATGTGGCATCATGTTTTGATTACTTTGGCATGAAAGTATTTTGGCAAGCTACTTTTGCTAAGCATAATTCTTGACATCTCTTATAAAGTTTGATTCTTTCTTTCTACCACTTCATTTTATTATGAAGTTCTTGGTACTAAAAAATTATGTACAATCCTATGTTCATTGCAATAATCCTCAAAGGATTTATTCTCAAATTCTCTTCCATGATCACTTATTATAGAAATAATTTTACAACCTTATTGATTTTGAACTCTCTTGCAAAAGTGAAGAAAATTGTTAAATGCCTCATCCTTATGAGCTAGGAATAGGGTCCATGTAAATCTTAAATAATCATTAATAATTACAAATACATATGATCTACCACCAAGATTAATGAGTGAAACGGGACCAAAAAGATCAAAATGTAAAAGTTCTAAAGATTTAGATGTAGAAATCATGCCTTTACTTTTAAAAGAATTTTTAGTTTATTTTACCAAGTTGACATGCATTATAAACATGATCTTTTTCAAACTTTAATTTTGATAAATCATTAACAAGATTTTTCTTTGAAAGTTTTGACATTAAATGCATGCTTGCATAACCTAGTTTATGATGCCATAACCAACTATCAAGATGATATGAAATCAAACACTTTTCATTAATATCATTCAAATCAACTAACTAAACATTATCATATTGCTTACCAATAAATAATATGTTATTATCATTCATATCTTGAACTTCACAATGAGTAGATTTAAAAATAACTCTTTTACCTTTATCACATAATTAACTTATATTTAGAAGGTTGAATTTCAATCTTTTGATCAATGAGACATCCTCAATGCAAGGTGTTGATCCAACATCTCCTTTTTCAATAATATTTGCTTTGCTTTTTTATCTCCACAGCTTACATTGTCATTTACTTTCATCATTATTCTAGTGAAGTTGCTTTCATCATCAATCATATACCTTGAATAAAGTGCTATACATGTACCATTTCTTATTATTATCCTTGCTTGTTAGGCAGACCTACAATTAACTAACTATTTTTAGGTACCCAACATATATTGGATACTTTCATGTTAGTGTTAGTTTGAGTTCCTTTAGGCACCCAACCTTTTTACCTTTCAAACCATCTTTCTTAACCACAAGCATAAAAATAATATCTATAATAATTACAATGAAAATACGTTATGCTTGAGTTAAAAGCATATGTTCTTTTTGGAAAATATTGTCTTGTTTTGGAATTTAAAACATATGAATCATGATAAACTTATTTTCCTTTAGGAACTTCCAATCTTAATATGAAAACTTCCTTTTCATTATCTAGATTTTCAAAATCCTTTTTCAAAATCCTACTATCCAAAACTAGCTTACTAATTTTAGATTCTAGTTTTCCTTTTTCAATCTTCAAAATGAAAATTTCTTCTTAAATTGATTTAAAATACTTTTTCAAAATTGAATGCTTTTTACCTAATTTAAAAAATTAAGAAAACAGTTCTTCAAAACCTTTTTCAAGTTCATGATAAAATAAAGATGAATGAGTTACCTCTTGTTGATCATCCTCACTTTCACTTTTTACCATAAAGTAACTATTTGCTACTTCTTCTTCAGATTCAAATTTTGAACTTGAATTGTCACTATCACTCCATGTAGCCACCATAGCCTTTTTCTTCATTGAGTCTTTCTTTTCTAATTTTGGACACTTTGGCTTGATATGTCTGGACTCATTACATTCATAGTAGACTATTTCATGTTTCTCCTTTTTAGCGTTTTGCTTTTCTTTCAGCTAAAACTTCTTTTTGCCTTTCTTTTTAAAAACTTGTCACCTTTCTTAAAATATTTCTTAAATCTTCATGCAAGCATGGTAACATCATCTTCATTATCACTTGACTCTTCATCACTTGATAAAATATTTAGTTCATTGGACTTTTTCTTTTCATCTTCATTATTTTCCTTCTTCTTATCAAGGATAATTTCATGTGTAAGTAACAAGCTAACAAGTTAATCATAGGTGAACTCAGTGAAATTCCTTTCCTTGAACAAAATAGTCACTTTTGATTTATACTTCTTGAGCAATGATCTAAGGATCTTCTCCACTTGCATTTCTTTAGAAATGTTATTTCCAAGATTCTTTAGCTTGTTTATTATATATGTACATCTGGTACTCATCTAAGAAATATTTTCATCAAGCTACATAGAAAACATTTCATAGTCATGTAATAAAATATTAATCTTTGACTCCTTGATTTGATTTATGCCTTCATTTATAACCTCAAGTTTCCTTCAAATCTGTTATCCTATAGTACAAGCAGAAATACAGTTATATTCATTTACATTAAGAGCACAATGTAAAATATTCATAGCTTTAAAATTAGCTTGAATAAGTTTCCAATTCACATCAGTATAATTGCTTTCAGTAGGTAATGTTGCACTAAACAAGATGCTTTTCCAACATTCAATGTCAACCAATTGAATAAAGTTTTTCATTCTAGTATTCCAATATGAGTCATTTGTTCGATTGAACAAATAAGGTTTTGTTGTAGAATATCCTTCAACATTTTAAGCAAGAACCATATTGCTACTCAAATCAGCTGCCATTAGATCTCTCCTAGACTGTTAGACCTGTAAAATAGAGACAAGCTCTGATACCAAATGTTAGTCTCAAAATAATGGTCAAGAAGGGAGTGAATTGACAAACTTTAACGATTTAAAATAATTTTAGCAAACTATTTTCAAAACTAGTAGACTATTTTTGAAATTAGCAAACTAAAATAAACTTTAGAAAACATTTTTGTCAAAACCAACTCAATTAAAAAATAAATCAAATTTATGAAAATAACTTGATTGATTTCGAAAACTCCCCTTTGGAAAACAATAGATTGGATGAAGTGAAAAACCTTTATAAAAAGCCTTTTAGAAATAAAGTAATTAAAAATAGTAGGCTAATAAATGAGAAGAAGAGTGTAAAATAGTGGACATAAAATAAATAGTTTTTAAGGTTAACTAACAATCTTTTTAAGTTTTTAGCAGACTAACTTGACAACCTCTACTAAGTTTTTAACAAGCTAAACTCATAACCTCAAGTTTTCAATAGGCTCACTTGTAACCTCTTCAAGTTCTCTCACAAGGCTAACTTGACAACCTCTTACAATAATCACAAATGATTTAAGAATAGAATTCTCACTCTCTTTACAAGTCCTATGAAAAGATTGAGGATAAATATTCAAATAAAGGTCTTTTTGAAAACACTTTAAAGATGTTATTAATTAATCCTTTTCATTTTCTCGTGTTGTCAATGTTTTCTAATTTCAAAACTCAATTATGATTTTTCAAGTATTCTATAAGTCATTCAAAAATTCCATGAATATAGTTGTTGAATTATGTTTTCCATGTAAGTCTAATCTTGCTTCCAATTCAATTTTTGAAATTTAAAATTTATGAAAAATCCTTTTTGGAAACAAAATCAAAATAATATAATAATAAATAATTATCTTATCTTTCCAAAAGATAAAACCATAAGATAATTATCAAGTCAAATAAATCACTTAAGATAAATACTAAATAAGAATCATTATCCATTAAGATTCAATAAAATAATTACCAAAAGGATAAGTGAATGTGATTTTATTAAGATAATTAACAAGTGAACAAATAAATACAATTAATAATAATTACTAAATAAAAAATAATAATAAATCATGTGGATCAAGAAGACGTGATTTGCTTAACATATTTATTAATAGAATAAAAAATTATTTAAATTAATTAAACATAAACATAAATTTAATCAATTTTTAACATTTATCAAAATTGAAAAGTCAATAAAATGATTTTGAGATTATAAAAATATTAGACTGTATAATTGATAAGTATTATCTATATCAATAAAGAACTTTATAGTTAAACATGTTTGACTTGAAGTAATTCTGACATGATGAATGACCTCTTAGATCGTTTTACTAATTTGTTAATTTAGATAAAATAATTTTATTTTAAATATATAATTTATAAATTGATAATTATATAATATATGAAATGAGTTTTTATAGTATAATTATTTATGTAAAATGATAAGTTTGTGCAAAATATCATCACTTTATTATTAATTTATTATTTTAAATAAAATAATAAATATTTTATATTATAATTTATATTTATTAAATTCATTTAAAATATGATATATGAAAAAGTTTAGCAAGCTAATGTAAACTAATAATAAATAAATAAAATTAAAATATACAAAACGATTGACCCCTTCACCCCTTGCATATAACATATAATGAACATCTATAAAAATATTTGATTTTTTAGGCTGAATTATATTTTGAATTCTAAATAATGAAATCAAAAAAAAAAAGCATCAATAATTCTTTTATTTAGAAAAGGGATGGCAAAACATACTTATTCATATGAAAAAATGAAGCTAAATGACAAAAAGTTACAATTTCGTGTCTTAATCGATCAAGAAATTGATTAATGGGCTGATTGTTCATTACATATAAATTTAGGGGCAAATTGCTATTTCAAACAATTCAAATATCTCATTCTAGCTGTCAGTAGAGTCAAGTCATTTATGCATGTTTTTGCCAGAAGAAAAAAAGTTAGAACATACAATTCATTAACTATATTCATCATTGATCATCTAGTTTCCTGTTTGTAGAAGACATAAAAATAACTTGAAATGCAGGCACAGATTGGAGGCAGACACCATGGCAAAAAATGTTCAAAGATTGCGTACGACCCTCGTCTCGGCAAGATGATGAAGTGCTGATATTTATAACCTCGATAGACGTAAACATGTCTACCAGAATTTGTTGAGGTAGCCTAATTCATATTTCTTGTGTGTTTATTCCATGACAAGTAGGTTGGATCTCCCAAAGGCCTGCATTCATCATCATCATCACCACCACCATAATAATTAACAACGATAACAAACGGTGTAGAAAGAAGAAATAGATTTTGCATTTAAAGAAAACTAAACCAGTTTCTGTAGTAAAGCCACGTAATAATTCCTAACTTGTAAGTGGAAAACCCTAGGGCTTACAACAAATGCACCAAACTTGTGCATTTCAAAACCACAAGTGTTTAGCAACCAAATCATAACATGTGTTAAGTTGATGCATTTCTTATGAGAATTGTTGATGATATTAAATTAAAATGATAAGTGTTATCATAAAATTGAATTTGAGTATATGTTTATCAAAGTATTCTGTAAACAACAACTGAATAACTTTGGTTAACAATTCAAAGGAAAAAAGAAGTAAGAAGTAATAACGAACCTTGGTTTAAAGACATAAATAAGAATGAATCCGATTGACAGGAGCAAGTCTATTCCACCAACAATGAGATAAGCTACCCCAAGAAAATCATTCCTACCACCAATCCAAGTGGTGGTTGAGAGGACCAACTTCTTCTTTCCTCCATAGCCATAAGAATTGTAATTGTTTTGGATTTTCACTTCAATTACATCATTGGCTTGAAGGTCAGTCTCTATCTTTCCATATAGTTTTCTGAATGTTGACAATGCTGCAGTACGCATCCATACCATTAAATCCTCTTGTTCGCTTAACTGTTACAAACAAAATCATCATGAATGAATAGCAATTGTGTTACATCGCTAACCTTTTACTTCTTAATTTTGAACTGAAATTGTGATATCCAATTTGGTATTTTTAAAATTTTTTATTTTCATTCAACAATCGTTATATATGCAATAAAATAATATACTTGTCACCGAAATATAAACTTTTACTACATGTTGATCTTCTGATGTAGCCATTGTTCTCTATAGTATTCATACTTTGAATGTCAACTTAGTAAAACAATGTCCATATGAAATAAAAAATGGAAACTTTTTATCCAAAAGCAAAAAGAATTCATGAACTAGGCAACTTACAGGAATACTGGAATTAAGGGTTCCGCCGCCAGTAAGACCACTAGTTTGGAAATTTTTAGGATAGACATCACGACCAAACTTATGGGTTTTATCACTTTGCCAAGCAATGTCCTTTTTATTAACCTCTATGGCCTTGTTTGACACTTTAAATAAATATGTGTCATTAAACAAACTCCATGCAACAAGTCCACATGGTACTATTGGCTTTCCACCTTCGACGTCTTCTGGTTTACAATTGCTCACATCTGCCTCATTTTCTATGCTCATCAGCTGTTTGTCACTTCTACTTCTTACATATCTGGAAGCATCAAAAAAAGTCAACTGAGTTAAGGAACTATTTATTAAAACAAATGTTTTATGTGATATTATTATATAGTATGACAAATTAAGGGTAAAATTAAAATAAAATGAAATATCATGATGATTAATGATCTTGGATGAATGTGTATTTTATACCAAACTCTTAGAATGAAGTTGATACATATATTTGCAAGAAACATACTAAAGCAGTAACTAATAATTGATATTGCCTTCTCTTAGAATATGGAAACAAATGTCTCATCAATGCCTTATAAGCTTGTGATTTTCGAGGGACGAGGATCTTTACACATACTATGTTACTCTTTATGTTTATAATGAAATTCCAACTTCAATCTTTCAAAATTTGAATGATTTTTTCCTCATTTTTAAAAAATAATTTTATTAAATGAATGCATTGAAGTTATATTTCATATTGTTATAGTTTATTATCATTCTATTAATTTTCAAAATATTTTACTTTAAAAAATTATTTAAATACTTTTTATATTTCAAATTTCTAAATTTTAATGTTTTATTACTAATACAAAGTTATTTATAAAATAAAATATTCTAGAAATTAACAAAAAAAATGGGCTGTAGCAATAAGAAAGAAAACTTTATACATTTAAATTAATATAATGAAGTTGGCGTTTAAAATACAAGGAGTGCAAAAATCCTCACCAAGCCTTGAATGTTCCTCTCTGTCATAAAGCCATTAGTTTATTTTTCTACTTCTTGCTTGATTTATGTTGGCGATATAATCGTCACTAATACTAAAACATCAACAATCAATTATTTTTCAACTCTTCAAAATAGATTTGCGACATCTCAAACATTTCCTTGATGTAGAGGTCTCCTGGCCTACTTGTGGTTTCTTTGTAACACAACAAAAAATGTATCAATGATACAAGCTTTGTTCTTCCACAGGGATGCCAGCATATTCACAACAAAAATCATTTCTTGATAATGGTTATGGTTTTCATGGTATATAGAAGTTTGATGGATAGTTTACGACAATTACTAAGTGTGAAGTAGCCTTTTCTATAAATAAACTGTCCCAATTCATGCATGCACCTAAAGCAACTTATTACGTAGTTCACAAAATTCATCAGTTCCAGATTTATTTGTTTTCTCTAGTGCTAATTGAGGTAGTTCACTTGATTAGGGAAAATCACCTCAACTCTTCAATTTTGTTTGCTACCAATTCACCATCCATGCACTTCGCTCTAAGGTTGTAAAAGAATTATTCAAACTTAAATTTCAAGCCTTTAATAAAGTTTAAGATTGATTTTATATTTCTAGTATATTTCATATATGAATATTCACTGAATTTAAAATATAGACATATAAACTTATTTCTATCTAATGCTGAAACATTTTATTTAATTGATGAGATTTTTATGAATTGAGCTTTAGGCATTTCAATTATGAAAGTTGTAATATCAATATCAAGTCAAACAACCATTGAGCTTAAAAATATAAATAAAGTTTTATGATATATAAACGACAGCTAAACATAATATATGTTTTATGCGGCTTCTGGATATTCTTATAGCAAACATAGTCAATCAATTCATGGTTGCCCACTTGGTTTTAAGGATTACTTGCAAATGGAAAGGCTGCATTTTATCGGGTATAAGCAATACACCAACGTTAATTGATCACAAAGAAAAACGTTGATAAACTTTAATATAATTAAATGGCACTTGAAGTAGATTGAAAAGTTTACTAGAGCCTTATCTAAAGTTTAATGGATTTTGACATACCGTCGATGATTTTGGTAAAAGTTGTCGAGCTGATAATATACATAGACTGGACTTTTCATTAGCTTTGGAACCTGAAAATTTTACCAATCAAAATGCATGGTTTAGTATGGAAATCCTATATATATATATATATATATAACAAGATTTTATGGATTCTATCAATCCAATGTTGTCATTTGCATCCTGTATTCTTAAGACGACTGATATATGATAAATAAATAAATAAGAGGAGAAGATGAGGAACTAACGGTCAATTTTCTGGTGCAAGTTTTGTCGGATCGGCTGTTCTGGATGTACTGAGTGGGGGTGTTGCTATAAGTACTTGGAAGGCATTCCTTGTCATAGCGATCCACAATCTCCACCACCTGATCATCCACCAAAAATATTGTCATTATTATGATTAATATTTCACTTTAATCCACTAAATTATTCAGTAATCGGTCATTAATTGCAAATTAATCATAATAAATAGTTTAATTTTTAGTGGGTTCAGGATGATGTATGTATGTTGTCTTGTAAGGGTTGTAGCCATCATAATCCCTTTAAACTTTGTAAATCCAAGAATCCTTTAAATTTATTTTCATAAACTGTTGTTTATGTTATTTGAAAGCATCTCTTCTTTATATATTTATAAATGAACAATCAATGGTTTAAATGTTAATCTCTCCCCAGAATCAATTTACTCAATCTTTAAATTCATCCACAGCTTTGTCTGATCTGGCCAAGTTACCCTTTTCTCAAGTTATGGGATAAATTGGCCAGAAAATCAAATTCAACATTTAATCTTCAGAAATTCATACATCTAAGTTGGATATAAATATAATCATTTTTTTTGGCTTTAATATACATGTTTTATTTTCAATCTTACAAATCAAATATTTATACTCTATGAAATGTTTTATCTTAAAAATTCAAACTAAAAAAAATCTTAATATATTTGGTAAGTTGACATCATTAGTAAATATCTAAACCATCTATTTTGATGTTTTTTTACAAGTTCAAAAAATTCAAACAATTCATTATATTTAAAAGTAGAAGAAATCAATTATTTCCTTTTATTTTCTGGAGAGGATAAAATAATTGGTAAAAGGCAAATATTAATGAAAAGTAGGTATTAGAGTTAAATTACACTTTGTGATGCAAACAAGGATGTGAGGCCCAGAACAAGGAAGACAACACCAACAAAAGTGAATGATGCAATCACCTGAAATCCATATAACCATAGAATTGATAAGTTTTTCTGATAATAGAGAATTAGTTAATTCAACTACTAACTCTAAAATTGAGAAAAAGCCCTTTTCCCTTATTATCAGACGTGTGAAAATATCATGCAGAAACATAATAATATTTGTACATCGAAAACCTGAAATGTAAAAACAAACATGTAGTACTCATACCAATCCTGGAGTCAGAATAGGTTTGCATGCAGGAAGCTCTTGTTGTGAGAACCTGGACCCTGCAGAAATGGATTAGTTATTGATGTACATTAACAGAATTTATTATAATTAATAATGACAAAAATAAAAAAAGGAAAAAAGCAATAATAAGAAAATAAAATAGTAAACGGAAAAGAAACATAAAGTATACATTTAGGTTTGCTGGAATTCTTCTTGGAGGAATCATCCGAGTCTCCATTGGAGTTCTTTGATCCTCTCATTCTGATATTAATGAAAACACTGGAACTTCTTTCTGCCATCAAATGAGAATAAATAAGGCATGTGAAAAATAATTATTACATGAAAGTATTTTTTAAAAAAAATAATAAAAAAATTGGGAGAATCAATCTGCGAGAACAGAAGATCACCCAAAATTTGTTTGGTTGAATATTTTGGTTTTAATTTTCTTATTTTGCTATTTTATTATTGTGTAATGTGTTTGTTTTTTCTTGGAGTAAAAAAAGGTTTAAAATGCGGGTCACCGTAGAAAACAATGCGATTTTATTTTTGATTTGATGGATGAATACGTATCCAAACTAGATCAATCCATTTTATTCAAAGGTATTATCTTTACCTGAAAAATAATATTGGGTATAGTATTATCTTATCCGAATCAATATTCAAATGGATTCAAATTAATAAATAATATCAAATTCAAATCATTTATAATAAATACCAATTTTACAAAAATAGCAATGCTAAAGAAATTTTTTAATATTACTAAATATCATTTTTTAAAACAAAATTAAGAAACCAAATGATAACTTCACGTCAAACCATACTTTACATGTTTGGGGGAACTTTAAATGTATAAAAAAATGTACTGTGAATAAAGGAAAGTTCAATTGTCAAATATTTAAAATGTTCAAGTCCTGTATGCTTTTTATTCTGTCATGGCATAAGATGAAGGATATTTGATCTTAAGATTATAGGAAGAAGCATATAAGCAGCCAGCTTGAACACTTGAGATTGAAGGCCACACCATGACATAATGTTGTGAAATATACAATGTCGATTGAATGCATTATAGACATATATCTTATTCAACCATGATGGAAGCACAAGGAGTAAAAATAATAGTTACAAATGTGTAAGGACAAATTTGGCCCATGAGGATTGGCAGCTTATGAGTAATGAGAATTAACGCGACGCACGTGAAAAGTGTCAAGGATCCTATTAACACATGAGTTCTGCATTCTACATGATATTATTTCGTGTTACCGATGCATACAGAAAACATGTTTAAGTGTCTGATATCATATATTATTGCATGCAATATAAGGAGTGACCTAAATAAGACATTTGCATTATTAATAATCATGGCATAACTAAAATGAGAATCCTTTAAATAACACATCTACATGATTGAAAATTGAATTTCTCATCTCACATGGTTGAAAAGGTAAGATACGTGACATGAAAAAATAAAATTTGTGGGCTCATGTTTCAACATATGAACTAAATTTAGAAGTATGAAGTAAACAAGATGAGAAAATACCTTTAAGTGCATTATTGTGTACAATTAGAATGGCCTATTGTGTGGAAGAGTACCCCTGGTGAATAAATGCTTCATGCCCTATGAGGATATCGCATTTTGGTTCATGCACTTCAAGGATGTAATTTCTTAAATGAAGAAGATCTATAACAACCATAGTTCAACCCTTTTCTGTGGGATGTTGATGTAATTTAATGAATTTTTTATGAGAATTTTTAAGGCTATGTTAATTTAATCGTTATGCATGCTAGTTTTTAAAGTTTATGTTATAGTAAAATTATATACGATATTACATAACAGAGTTAATTAATAATATGATATTGATAATATAAATGAAATTGACATCATAAGTGTAATTATGATGCACTATGGTTGTAACTTAATTTATGTGTCAATTTCTCAATCATATATTTTAATGAATCCAAATAATTCATAATGAGGCTTGAGCTTTAATGATTTCATAAATGAGATTATAGGAGAAATTAGCATTATATATGTTATCTTTTATGGTATAATAATAATCTTGAAGATTCTACATGTATATAATTAAAAATTTATATTTGAGCATAGATTCAATTGAAAGAAGTTCAAATGACGAGCATGGATTCAATTGAAAGAAGTTCAAATCATGATTTAAAACTATATTTGACAAATTCAATAAACCAAACCTAATGGATTCAAGTTTAATCTATTTCAAGGAAGCTTTATTATAGATCAAATTCATCAATCTAATTGGCATAGATAGTTTTGACATATCAAAGTCATCAAAGAGCTAAAAGTAAAAGAGTCCTTATTCGAATAGGATTCCTACTCCATCAATGATTCCTACTCTAAAGATGGATTGTTATTTCTACTAGTGCATACAATTTTTGACAAATGATTATTCAACAAAAATTTATACTCCAACTAAAATTTATATTTCTATAAGGTTTAGACTTATTTTATGTCCAAACTTCATAGAACTTTGTAAATAATTAAAAATTATTTTGGGTTGAATTTTAATTTTTATTAAGCTTTGAATTTTTTACAAGTTAATATTAGAGTTTATTTATTTTATTTTTGTGTGAAATTATGCAATGATTTTGTTCATGGTCCAAGTTTATATAGCTAATTATTAAGAAATTTTTCAAAAGTACCTCTTGCCAAATTACCAAATCTCACTCTTTTTCAAGAATATTGGATTATTAGGAAACCATATCACAAGAAGAAAAGGAAAATACCAAATTAAATCTCATGATATTTAAAGAAAATAAAATCTTAAGCAAATCGTAGGAATAAAATAACGCAATAAATAATTTAAATCTACCAAATATGAAACATAAGAAATCAATAAAGAAGATGTAAAATAGTAAAGAAGAAAACAAGTTGGAAGATCTAACATCCATAATCACTACAACGGTAAATGGATAAATTCAAAAATGTATACGAGTTATGATATTCAATATATTCTCATTCCACCTCAATGCTTATTCAATCTTCTTCGACAAACAATTTCAACATAAATCAATTTCAAGAGTGAGAAATCAAGAATGAAGATTCTATATAAACTTAAAAAAGACTATCCACCATTAAAAATTACAAAAATGATACTACTTCAAAGTTTTATTTGGAATTAAGAAGAAGATAAGAAGATATCAAAAAGTATCCATTGTATATTAATTGTACAACCATGGAAAATTTCTTAGTTAGTAGCTCAAATGCATAATAAGGTGAAAATTTTATTGACAATGAAAATTATCCCTCTTATATGCCAAATGTAGCCCTTAATGAAAGCATATATGCAATAATACAATATAAATAAGCTATAAGCAAACAAATAACAACTACTGTCATAGAATAAGAGGAGGATACAGAACAAAACTAATGAAATTATAATTGATTTAAAGCATAATGTCATATCCGAGGATAAAATTACCAAGATAAAAATACATTATAAAAGGCATTAAGTTTCTATGCAATGGAAAACCATTTCTAATACAAGGTTGATAGATAATGCAAAAGAGAGTTCATAATAAGTTGCATAGATAATACATGTAAATGGAAACTTAGATCTTTTAGAAAATGGAGCATAAATATATTCAATGTGAGAAAATTTAACAAATTTCATGCTTGCTAGTAGATATATGATTGGTAAACTAAAGAAATACAACATCAAAAATAGCTTTAGATCTAATAAAGAATAAATACTTGAATATGAAGATCATATATACATCAATGGACATAATCAGAGATATAAGAGATGATTATAAAGTTATAATTAGTTATGACAAGGCTTGAAGATGAAAAGAAAAAGCATTATAGAAGATAACATGGATGCTAAAAGAATCTTATAGGTTGCTTCCAAGCTATATCTACATGTAAAAAATAATAAATCTTGGTTCAGTTACTAAAATTCATAAAAGAGAAATTGAATCATTTTTCTATATCTTCATGGCTTTTAATACATTAATATAAGGTTGGAAATGTTGTATCCTAATGGTAGTAATAGATGCTACTTTCTTAGAATCAACAAGTGAAGGTACATTGATAAGTGCATCCATATAAGATGCTGCAGGTAATATTTTTTGTACTTGCATATTTTATAGTAAACTCAAAAAATAATGCATCTTAGGAATGGTTTTTCATTAAATTCAAACAAACTTATGAAATTTGAACAAGAATATGCATAATTTTTATATAAACATGAAAGTATAGATAAAGCTACCATAAAAATATATCCAAAGATAGATAATTACTTTTATACATTTCACTTATCATAAAACTTAAAAAAACACTACCTAAAACATAATAGGAAGGTACAGGCTTGTTCTTAACAATATTAAAGTATTATACAAAAAGAGATTTTGATAAACACACAACAGAGATTGAAAATATAAATTTATAAATACAAAGATACTTGAAAAATATTGAATGTAAAAAGTGATGAAGAGCTCATGCTAAGATTGATAGATTTTCAACAATGACTTCTAACATAGTAAAATCCATAAATGCAACAAATAAAACTTCTTAGAAGTCTGCCAATAACAACTCTTCTCCAATATTTGTTTTTAATGACATAAGATTAAATGTACAATAATATAAACAAGACACTTTTAACATTCATAATGCTAAGCAATAAACATAAGGAAATAGTCTAATAGAATAGTATTCTATCAATAAGAAAGCAACCTTTAAAATTAATTTATGTAAGGTTTGCTAAAGGTATACAATTAACATACGAACAAAATGAATATTTTATAATTAACATAATATATGGCTATTTTAAATCATTTAGATCTTTTGAGACTTGAATACTACTAGTATATTCAAATTTATGCAAAACATGAATAAAAAATCATAAAATAACCCATAAGGAAAATGCAAGAAAATGTAGAAATTTAAGAGGGATAAGAGAAACTGATGGCTTTCAAAAGCTTACCAAGGCTGGAAGCTTGGTTTTTAATTCCTAATTGCAAGGGATAAGTGATTAATTAGTCTTTAATTGCACTAATTAAGTCTAAAACATAATTAATTGAGTGTTTGGTGAAAACATGATATAATTTAAGCACTTTTAATCAATTCTTTTATCCTTTTTCATTGGGTATTTATAAAAAACATGTAAAGTGCCAATTTAATTATATAATATTGGATTTTGAGTTTCTAGGTGTAACATATGTTGCATATTTTAAGAAAATAAGGTAAATGTGTGTTGCACATTATAAAAATAATGTAACATATGCCTTCCTATAGAAGCAAAATGCAATATGCATTATGATCATCCTTGAAATGATAATAGTTTTAATTACTACTTCACTGCAAGCATACAGATTGTTGTAGTAAGATATCAATCCCACGAGGATTTATGGTCTATCCACCACTACTTTGATTTCTGGTCTGTTTAAGTAATGATAATGGTTTAGTATTTGGAAGCAAGCTAATACATCAGTAAATAAATGAGGAAGTAAAATGGACTCAGTGGTAAGAAGATGAAACAATGATAAGAAACATAGGATTCAAAATCATCATCACCAAGTTAGAATAACATTCATGTGCTCATTACTACCCAAGATATCTAATAACATTGATAACCCTCTCTTGAGGCAAAACCAACTAAATTTCACTCTAACCTTCAGAATTCCTTAGTTATAATCAGGGTCCTCCAATTAGGGAAACTATCAGCCAATCATACAAGAATTAAGAGCATGTAGATCACTCATACATACCGGCCTAACTAGAATGAATAAGCATTCTGTAAATCAACTCTCGCTGTAAATACAGAGCTTAAGAAATCATTTAGAAGCTAATCTTTAGATTTACCATCTCTCAATGTACAAGAATTCTATAATCCAACTCTTGTTGCAATCATAAAGCATATATTTCTTTTCTAAAACCAATCTTTAAAATTAAACATTCATAGTAATGTTGAAACAAGCATAATCAATTATCCTAAAAAGGGATTTCAAAAATCAAATCCTACATAAAGTACTTAGCCACTCATGGCTAAGGTAAAATACAAGAGAAATGAAGAACAAAGAAGAACACTATAAAAAATTTACTCTAAAAAATGGACTGTTACTTCTGCAGATGGTGTCTGTCTCTCAACCCTAGATGCCATCCTCCTTTTATGCTTTGAGTGGGGGTCCTCTAGCTTTAACTCTAATTTATTTATATCTTTGCCCATCTTATTGATTTCATAGCCTATGAGGTCTCCTTTAAAGCTTTTTATTTTTGTTCCCCCTATGGATCTTATTTTCCCACTCGATCTTTTATAGATTTCATGCATTAAATAACTCATAATTGAGAAGTCACAACTCGATCTTTTACAGATTTTGTGCATTAAATAACTCATAATTGAGAAGTCACGATCGTGACTTGCTTGCTTGATGGTGCTCGAGATCACAACCTTTTGTCATGATCGTGACTTTGAATATCATGAACATGACTTGACTTTGGCTCCTCTTCCTCTTGGCATAGCTTTTGTCATGATCGTGACTTTGAATGTCATGATCGTGACTTGCTCCAAAATGCTTCATTTCTTCTCTGTTGCTTTCCTAATGCTACATATTCAACAAACTCATTAAATTCTACTAAATTAAGGAAAAAAATGGAAAAATAATCATCAAACACTTACTAAAAGAAACTACACGAAACATGCAAATTGACATACATCACATTGACCTATAAAAGCAAAATGCAATATGCACCATATGACCTATGGATCAGTTAGTCAATTGCTAAATCCATTGATCAACTATTGGTTTGGTTGCTCATGATCATTAGAAAAGCTTTAAAAATTATCCAAGGTTGGAATTTGGATTCCTATTGCTTAGGTCAACTTGTTTGCTTGGTTGATTATTCAATAATTGGTAAATTACTTGGTTATTTATTTTATCTTTGGTAAAATAACAATACAAGAATCATTAGTAGAAATAAAATTAAAATAAGTTAGGATTTTTACTTGATTTAATGGTAGGATTTTTCACACATTTGGAGCCTTTTCTGGCATTTTTTTTGACATTACGGCTTATGAAAAATAAATCTCATCATTGAAATAAAGCCATTATATGGTGAGATTTTAGAGATAGAGGAAGCACTTCATAGGCCTTAAATGACATATGATGCATATTAGAGTGTGTATAGGGAATGTAACACATGTTAGCATAAAAGGGTTAATATACAAGATAAGTTAACATGTTCTTTATAAGGATTATTTTTCCATTTCAAATTTCACTTCTTCAAAACCTAAAATTTGATTCTCTCTTGCTTCCTTTAAGAAACCCAACCCTTTTTCTTGAAAATGTTTAGGATTAGGATGATTCCAATGCCCTAAGGCCCAATTTTCATTATGAGCTACACTCTCGATGGGCAATCAATTGCCAATCCTTATTTTAATGTATTTTTTAGTAACCAAATTGCAAAATCTTTTACTTTAAACTCTTATTGATGTCAGGCTCCTTTAGAAAAGGAATGTAACTATTGACCCTGATTTTTCACCCTTGAGCAATCCTGGGTTTTTACCGATTCGGTTCGGTATCAGTTCCCGATGTCGACCCTGATAGTGTATATATGCCTGTTTGGCTTTCTCTGAGTATTCTGGGTGTACAGAGCATGTTATAGTGGGTGGGGCCTACCATAATGTCTGGCAGAGACCATCACCCTTGTCAGCTTTTTTTGAGTGCTTTGTGTATATAGAACACATTTCATGTTGCCTACATGAAACATAGCACATAGCATTATTTGCCAGGAAAAGACATTTAGTAGGGCCCACATGAGTAGAGCACACTAACGACGTCATACAATGTCAAATAACGCTTATTTAACATGCAAAACGCATTGCATTTTATCCGTACGAGACATAATGTACAAACAAAATGAATTTAGTGCACGACACTTTGCACGCACTATACAAGGAAAAAAGACGTTTAGTGCGGCCCACCTTTCGGACCAAATCCGAAATACTTTTCATTGAAAAACACCATAATATGTCAAATGACGTTTATTTGACATACGGTGCGCATCCCATTTTGCCTGAGTGAGGTCAAATGAATAGGGGAAAAATGCTATATGCGTAGTATATCACACTATATGCACGCGTATATAGCAAAAAAAGACGTTTGGTCGGGAGCCTTCTCGAGACCAAATCGGATGTGTGCCATATTACATAATGTTTTAACACATAAAATGACACTTCTTGGGCATGGGGCGCATATCCCGATGCAGCCACAATGGGCCCCATGCGACGGGTCAAAGGTAATGTGATGTACACATAGCACTATATGTGCGCGCACATAGGCTATGTGTGGCGTACATAGGCTATGTGTGGCGCACACAAAACTATGTATGGCACACATAGCCTAAAAATCTTTAAATTCTGGATTGAAAATCATATTTTTACCAAGCCCTAATTTTTCCTATAAATATTAGGTTAGGGGTTCATGAAAAAGTAGTCCAAAAATTGCTAAAAGCAAGGCCAAACTATGCCAAAATTCCTCCAAAATTAATTAAACACTTAATTAATTAAATCCTTAGGATTTAGAGACTAATTGGCTTTAGTTAGGCTCCCTAAGCACATTTGGAAGCAAGAATTCGAAGAAAAACCTACTGCCAAGAGGTAAATTCTCAACTTCCTTCCATTTTTCTATGGATTTTTGCATAAATCTTCTAATTTTAGCTTGATCTACTTGTGATTGGCTTCAATCATGCTATTTCCTTGTTTACTCATGCTATTGGGTACCTAAAACAAGTGAAATTTGGCTTTGATCTGCCTAGATCCGAGCCAGATTTCACAATTTTCTCCTTCTGTTACTATTTTTCAGGGGATGTACTGTACATTGAAGGTAGGGATTTAAGGGGTTAATAAAAATACAATTGCAATCAGAAGTAAATCCCCTAGTCTCTATGGACTTAGTATAGAGTAAGAAGGGTATCGAACTCAGGGAGCCTTGGTATCATTTCAATATCCTTATTATAAGATTCATTGATTTCTAACAATTCTATGTCACGAATTGAATAGATTATGATTATAGTTATAAGAATAGTATTGATTCTTAAAGATATGATTAGTTAAGTTGAACATGAATAATGTTAAGA
>CANYBF012471185.1:0-11658 GCA_948192965.1 Dalechampia spathulata | reverse complement strand
AAAAACCCACTGGAGGAGAGTTTCTAGGCATCGAGATAGGGCGAGAGCTTGGAGTTAAGGCTAGAGCTGGTTAGCGATGGGATTACGGACTAGAGATAGTGTTTTCTTCAGGTTAGTGCTATGGTTTTATGAGGTGTTTATGTTGGGTTTGGTTGCCTATGTGCTATTCTTTTGGTTCTATGACCCTGTAAAGCCTAGAACTGATGCTTGGGGATTTCATTCCCTGTGTTTATGCTGATTATGCTTTTGATGATTGATTAGAATTGACATGTTTACATGGTATATGGTTTGTTCATGCATATTGAATGGTGGCATAGCATAACATGGTGAGGGGATGATATAAGGGTGACGATATATTGATACGCGATGTGTCGCGGTACGAGAGGTACCGGTATCTATCAATTAGGGGGTGAGATGCTCCTACTGGTGCGAGAGGTGCCAGTGTTAATTGATAATACGGTGGTGAGATGCTCCCCACACAGGAAAAGAGTGTGAGATGAACCAAACCGAGGGCGAGTGCATGATATGGTGGTAGACCAGGCTTTCTTATTGTGTGATGCAATATGGAAGTCTGGTTGGGCAGAGATTGTCGTGTGTATGGGGTTATGTCCCTATGGTTTGGCTGTGTGCCGTATGCTTGGCTGTATGTTGTATGCATTGGATGCATGGATGTATGGTATATGTTCTATGTTCCTAGCACCACTGAGATTATTCTCAACGTTTATCATTTGATGAATATAGGTCCGAGTTCAGAGGGAGAGCACCGGGGCTAGAGGTACAGCAGCTGGTTTGTGTCGTGGACTTCTGGACGGACTCCTGCAATTTTGTATATTTGTGCATAGCTCCTTTTGTATTAGAATTGGCAGTATATTAAATGTATTGTATAAGAATCCATGTATTATATATCCAGGGTTTTGTATTGATTTATATATCTTTTTATTTGGATTTCTTATACGAGCATTGGAAGGTTAAAATCCCTTGTAGTATAATTATTGTTTTCCTGAGATAGGTGAGCGATAATTATGCTACGGGATCATGTCGTCATCCCTCGGGTCTTTGGTCGGGGTGTGACAATGTTACTTTTATCGCTATATCACATGACATGCATATGACATGCCATCTAAAATGCCATATAGCTTTATATGTCATTTTACGTGCAACCTCGAAACTCATATGACATGCTATGTGCTTACATTTATGCTTGCATGCTTGCCTGCCTAGGACAATTAATTCCAACTATAATGGTAAATCGATTTTGGAAACTCATAGAATAGATCTCCACCACCCGAACCCAATCTCTGAAGGGTTCAACTAGAACTCTACTATGGGTCGGTTGGGCCAAATCCAGAACCATCCGGTGGTAACTCCTTGCAACTCTTTCGAGTTCGTGTCATTCCCTGAGGGAACCCCTCAGGAAGACTGTGCTTTCGCTCCAAGTGCGGTCCCCGGTCTGTGACTTTCATAAGCCTCACTCTGGGCCCCGGCAGAAACCGGTGCTCACAAATATATTCCAAAAATGTATAGAGTTTAAATATGTAAGTTAATCAAAATCATTCCAAAAATAGTTTCTTATTATATTAAATCAATGAGCTGATTTTACGTGACAGATAGATTTATTACCAAACTTGATTTTTGAAAACTTACCCTCTTTAAAATATCCAAAAATCATTTTATCAAATAAAAAATTTTTGTATTTTGAAAGATATCAAATTTGAGCTTCATAAGGAACATATTCTCAAAATTTTTTGAATAAAATTTTAAGAAATTCCTTACTAGAAAGATCTTCCAAAAATTCATGCTTAAACTGCTCTATAAAATGCATTGGACTCCTTCCATAAGCATGGCTAATAAATCGGATTTCCAAGTCAATTCATGATGTTTCCATCTATGTGAATATCTTTAATATAATTTGATTTAAAAAATCAAATATATTAGATCTACATTAAAATCATTTGGAAATAAAATGAAATAAGAAAAATCTTTAATAAATAAGATAATTATCTTTCAAATATTATAAAATGATAATAATAAAAGCACTTAGATAATTACCAAAAATAATAAGTCAAATTATCCAAATAACGATCTTCACAATATTTACCAAATACATGATATATTCAATTGAGATATTTAACACATAATCATTATTTAAAATAAATAATCATGTGAAATAAAGAAATCCACATGATTGATAAATAATCAAGTTAATTATCAAGTTAATTATCCATCAAAACAATAATTAATTGCATAGAATCAAAACAATCATGATTAACTAACATATCCAAGGATAGAAAATATTATATCCAAAGTCATAAACATTAATGAAACCAGATTTAACAAAAATCACTTAAAAATTAATTAATTAATAACTTCAACTCAATTAATATCAAATTTGGCTTTCATTAAAATTAAAAAGTCAACATTCTCCCCCCCTTTGATGATGATAAAACTTGATCAAAATAGAATAATAAAAACATAATTTCAAAACATAAGTTTGAAAGTATTAAAATAGGTTTTAGAAAAAGCTTCCTTTTTAAAATCCTTTTTGAAATCTTGTGTATATAGAGAGAGAAAAGTTCCCCCTAAGATAATGCACACGTGTAACTGCTACCCTTGAAATATTATCATATCTAAGTAACTATGCGACATATATGATAATATATCATATCATATAAAATCTAATAAAATAAAAAATGGAGCATGCATGCAAAACTAACCAAAATAGCTTATAACACATACTCTTCTCCTCTATCATAAAACCATACTCTTCTTCATTCTTCTCCTCCTTATTATCATTATGGAAAAGGAAAAAAAGAATAAACTTATAGTACTAAGGTATTACTAATAGCAAGTCTAAAGAGATAGAGAAGCAGTAAAAAATTAGTAAGCTAATGCAAAGAATATAGGTCAGATGAACTTTTGAGCACTCTAGGTGGCATTGGTTTAGTCTTCATGATGCAAAAAGACCTTGTCATCCTTCTTCAAACATGTTGAGCTATGGAAGGTTTAAGGGTAAGTTATATCATCCTTATCATCATCTGAGTCAGATTCAATTACTTCAGCTTCTTCCTCTTTGGTTTGTTCCTTAGCTTGTTATTTTCCTTTTAGATTTGAGAATGTCTCTACTGCTGAATCATCTTTGTTAGCCTCAAGATCCTTTTCATCTTCCTATGACTCTTAAATGATTGGTTCCTCATCTTCTGTTGATTTTACTTTAGCTTCCTTTTGTTTTGGTTCATTATATACACTATCCAATAGAACTCCTAATCCTCTCAGTTCCTTAACATTATTGTTTATAGCTTGAGCAGCCATAATATTAGCAACAACAACATGTTTTAATTTTGAGACAATAGTACTCATTAACAATTTAGAAATAAGCATAGTAAAATGGTTAGGAGGTAATTGACTTTTTAAAGCAATTAGTAGGGCTCAAGCGACTTTTTCAAAGAAATTAGTATCTTATCCAAATATTCATATATATTAGCCAACCGAGTAATAGTCTAAGGTTCTTCTTCACTTGTTCTTCTTCTAAAATTCCTTTTGCAAGGTTCTTTAGCTTGTTCATTATGTCTATAAATCTGGTGCTCATTTATGAGATATTCTTATCAAGCTACATAAAAAATATTTCATCGTCATGCAATAAAATATTAATCTTTGATTCCTTAACTTGATTCATTCCTTCATAAGTAACCTCGAGTTTCTTCCAAATCTGTTATCCTATAGTATAAATAGAAACACAATTATGTTCATTTAAATTAGAGCATAAAGTAATATATTTACAATTTTAAAGTTAGATTGGATAAGCTTCTAATCAGCATCAACGTAATTGTTTTCATCCAACTCAATAAGAAGTATTGCTCCAAATAGGATGCTTTTCAACCATTCAATGTCAACTGATTGAATAAAGTTTCTCATTCTAGTCTTCCAATATGAGTAGTTTATTCCATTAAATAAAGGAGGTCTTGTTGTAGAATATCCTTCAACATTTTAAGCAAGAACCATGTTATCATATCCATTATTTTCATAAGTTTACTTATGACTATGTATATTTGATTTATCATGCCTAATTTATAGACACATGCCTTAAAAGGGATGGATTGAAGATTTAATTAATGGATTAACAAATTTAATAATAAGGTTATATATTGTTTAGTATGATATTAAATTATAATTTTAGCAAAAGTAAGTGTAAGTTATGAATTGTATGTAAATTTAATGTAATAATGAAATAATATTTTTATTGATTATTTAAAAACTTAAAGCAAGCATGATTTTGATATTGCAAGTGTGCATTAAATGACATTAAGGGAAGGATAGTATTACGATATTGTAATTATACCATAAAGAAACTGTTATAAAGATGAGTCATTCATTTAATGAACTTAAATAAGAGTTCTAAATAAGTAGTGTTATGATAGTTTAAGGTTAATAAGAGGGAGGTCTCCAGTTTTATAAATGAGTAAGGAGTAAATGTTGCTTGTACCAGGGAGAATAAACATGGTAACTAAAGGATGCTAAAAGTATGAAATTTCACATATAAAATGATGTGTCACATCCATCATATTTGCATACTAAATTATGATTATGTGATTATTACATTCTATGCTTGAATTAAGTGATCAGGTTTAGATGATTATTTCTTTATATGGAATATTAATTGAAGGAGCATAAGCATGAATCATGGGTCAATTTAAATGATATAAAAATGGATGATATTACATAAGAATGCATATATTTCCATGTAAGAATTATCAATTCAATGTGCTTACATCGATTAAAAAGAAAATTAAATCAAGATATAGTTGGTCGATTAAAATAGTAAATTAACTTATGTTATGTGTAATAATTGCTTTACCATTGATATACTATAGTGTGATAAAAGTATAATGATGCATTGTTATAGAAAATATAAATATGTATTGAAAATTAGGAAATAAAATAATTACCGAAGAATAAATGGTGTAATGTAAATTATTGCTTAATTAAAGAAAATGAGCGTAACACATAAATAGTTAACATTTAAATAAATGAAAAATAATTGAACGATAATTGAATTATAAGATATTAAATTATCTTATTCATATATCATGTAATGGACTAGTAAATATATAAGAATGTTTATATATATATATGAACTATTAAGTAAATTAGGGATATGACATAGGAAGTCAAATAAGATAAGAAATTGGAAGGTTAATTTAATGAAATGGGAAGGAGGGGGAAGTTTAGTTGAGTTAGACTTGGTAATGAGGAAGGGTCCTCCCAAATATAAAATGAACAACATTTTAATATATTGGGAATAAGTATGTGACCTTAAATTATAAGATGTAAGTTGAAGAGATTTTAAGACAGAAGCTTCTATACCAAATTGAAACAATATTAAGGATAGCCAACTAAGAACTCTTAAGTTGACTGATTTAATAAAATTTGGACTAAATGATTTAAAACATAAATGTATGATAAAAATATTGAAAATAAGAATAGCTTACAAGAGGATAAATTATTGTTGCTAGAGGTAGAAATTAGGTATTCAAACAATGGTTAGGCATGAAGGATCAATCTTCTTATAGGAAAGAAAAATTTACTCAATTGAGGGTGGAACTACAATAGCTAGATAAAATACAAACCAAAGAGAAAAAGAATTAAAGGAATGGTGAGGTAGTTTGGCTTGTAATTCTCAACTGTAAGAAGTGTTGAGAAAGGAATAGAGCTTAGTTGACTAAACACGAGATAGAAGCTGGATTAACGAAGAGGTTAGAGGTAAAATTCATATGTGTACTTGTGTTTATGTACTTGAATATAGGTTCATGGTTGCTTAATAAGCTGGTGAATTACTTATATTAGAAATTATAAGAATCCATGCACAATAAGTCATTGTGAAGTATATCAAATTGAGTTGGATGCTACTAGAAGAAATTCAATTCTAGGCTATTCAAATATAACCATAAATATAAATTTAAAGAGGTTACACCAGTCCTAAGATGATAGGGGGATGTTGGTGGTTTGCATATGAATTAAACTATGGATTTAAGAAGATCAATTAATGGAATACGGATGAATGAGTATAAACATTAAATTAATGTATAAGAAAGTACATAGTTTGAGAAGTTGGTGAGTATAAATATTAACTTGTATGATAGGAGGAATAAACATTGATTTATTAAATTATGTCCTTCAATTAGAATAACTAGATTAATATATATATATATGTGAAATACTAGAAGTCTAAGATTTTTCAATGAAATTATGAGATTATTTTTACTCATTTATATATAGATAAACTGTTGAATTTTTGCATTGAAGTAAAGTATCTAATGTATGGTAAACAATATAGTGATTAATCATTAGATTATGAGGTTTGTTAAGATAGTTCATGTTATATTGTAAGATGCTAAATGAATATCGTTAATTTATGAATGATAATGCTTAAATAAAGAGAACATTGATGATTAATTCAAAAATGGTAGGGTCGCACAACATACATTGGACTATATATCCAATTGTCTCCTTAATTGCCTATTAAGTAACTAGGTTCAAATTTGGTATGGAAATATACCCATGATACTCATGGAAATAGCTAGTCATGTGAATATTCAGTAATTTGTTCAAATGCTAAGGAGTTTATTATTGGACAATACACTAAACATTTAGTCACCAAAGGATGATGTTAGGCTTAATTTAGACTAAAAATACGTTAAGGGTGGACATGTCAGGTGAGGCTAATGAGTGATTCAAATTAATGTTTATGATTGTGTTTGAAATAAGTAACACACAACTAGGATAGTGGTTTAACTTGGAGGTGAATAAAATATGAATTAAGGATACTATTAAATGATCTAATTAGACCAAGTCCTGCATTAATTTAAATTTAGTTGAATAAGGAATTTTACACTAGTATAGCTGATATAAGCTTTAATACATAGAATTGATGTGTGCATGAGTCATAAAGGAGGAAGACTGGAAATTAGCATTTCAAAAATATAAATATAATGAGTAATTACTTTTATTATTTCTAAAGTAAGTTGGTAACTTTGTATTTATAAGAATAGGTATAAAACTTAATTAAAAGAATTAATTCCTATTTGCATATGCAATCATGATCCTTGATGATAATTGAAGCAGCTAATGAAGATTTGATAAGACATTTTAAACAAGTTCAATCGAATGAAAGGATCACCACTTTATATAAAAAAATGTTAATAATTTAAATTATAGGCATGGCTAATATTGCACTAAGCAACCTAAAAATTTAGAGGAAAGTTGACTTAGAAAGGGTTGAAATATGTAATTCAAGATGTGTCATAAAACCAATTCCTAGTTCTAAGATCAAATTCATATGAGATGTACAATGTGTTTTTATAATTAAGTTGTTCTGTTAGGTTATTTATGCATTATAAATATATATAGTAACACGAGGTAAAATCTAAGCCCAAGTAATAATAAAAAGAGAAATTCATTTACACAATTAAAAAAAGGGTATGTTGTCTTACTACATGTAATTTCAATAAGTAGTACAAACAATAGTAGTAGTAGATAAAGTAAGCATTTAAAAATAAAAAGGTTTGGATTCTAAATTATATGCATGTCTAACTAACCTTGAAACATGTCACATCCTGCATTTAGTTGTTTATTGTGTATTCATAAATTGATGTTGTGTTGTGTTTTCTATGTTACTGTTGTGATAATGATATGAAATTATGATTATGGTGATAAGTATATGATAAAAATTAAGTTTAAAGCTTAAAAGAGGATATTGAAAATTTTGCCACAACCCTTAAAACAGACTTTACATGGCACTAAAACGCGGATTCTGAGTTGTATACAATGAATTTGATTGAATGGTTTTGACCATTGTGCTTGTATTAACTTAAATTAGATATATGTAAATTTTGAAAATTTTAGATTAAAATTTATTTATGACGTCAAAATTATGTCATATTTATTGAAGCGAATATCTTGAAGTAATATTAAGGAATTAGGACATGTAAAGTAAGGATTAATAATGAATTAGTAAATTTTATAATTAATATTAATACTAGGAAGTTTAATTAGAATTTTTCATTTTTTTATGATGTCATTAATAGTAGGTAATGATGTCATAAATAAGAATTTTGAATTTTCGGCTTGGGAAAAATTAAGAGATGGTATGATAAGTTAAATAAGGTTTATTTAAATTTAAATGGGAGTATTAGACAAAAAAAATGAAGCAATTATTGGAGGTATTTGGAAGGAAATACATGTATTTAAGGGGCTAGGATTATGTGCAAGTGTGTGCACATGTACGCTCCCATATAAAGCCATAAAACCCTAAATACTCCCTACCCCATGCCACCCATCTACCTCTCATTCTTCCCTATCTCCTCCTTGTGGCCGAAACACACCCATCCTTTTCCTCCATCCACCCTTATCTTCTTCCATTAATGCCTTTGTTTTCTTCTTACGTCTCTCATAACTCGATTTTTCAAAGGTTATTTCTTTCTAAGTCTGCTGAGTTTGTTAAGTATTTTCATGTTTGAAAAATCTAATTCAAAGCCAAAGATAGATCATCATGGAATTGTACTTTTGCTTCAACTTCTTCCTTCTATCTTTGTTTTTCACAATTGGAGCAATATTCCACCGCATGCAACAAGGTTTGGGTAAACTATCTTTTCTTTTTTTCTTGTCTTTCTTCTTGACCGAAGCCAACTACCTATGTTTTTGAAGTTTAAAAACCAAAATCTTAGTAAAACTAGTTTCTACCATCAAAACCATAGCCTTTCTTCTCATTAATCAATATGTTTCATTTTGATTCTAACTGGTTTTATTTTTGCGTGTGTTGATGAAGGTCTAAATATACAAAAAGGAGCTGATTCACGAGGATCATTATTAATTTAGGCTTAGATCAAATTGAGGACAAGTTAAGTGATTTTTGATTTGGTTTGTTAAGGTGAGAAAGAATTAGCTTGTAAGCATTAGTTGTCTATGAGTTTAGACTTGCTGCTGCATTTTTGGCCGAATGGTATTTTGCATTTTAAAATGTTCTGTGGTTAGTTTAGTTGATACTTTGGTAGTCTGAATTATTAAAACTGTATTTATGTATGAATAAAGTGCTATTTTGAGGTGGGTGCGTGTGTTTATTGTGTTTTTTCTTGATCGACCACGTCATTGGATGGAAAATTATATCTAGAGGGTAAGGTTACAACATTTTTGTTAATCAAATTATTAACATAGAAAGGTAAATGGTTAAGGATATAATTATAACTAGTTAAATCCATGATTTTTGAAAGTAAAAATCTTTATTGTTAGTCTGTGCAAGTTAAAGGCTTTAGAAAGGATGATTTTTAATAAGTTTACGTTAATTTACTTAGTTTAATTAACTTTGAAGTTATATAAAGAAATTTGCATAAGTAGAATTAATGAGATTTGAAATTAAGATATAATATTCACATATTAAGTTGAATGTCATACGGTTTTGAAGCCTTGTTGAATTCTTTTGGACATTTAAATAAGCTTTACTTTATAGAAGTTATAAAACAATAATATCTTCTCTTGTTGTTTTTGTTTTAAAAGCAAAATCATATAGATGTTGGTTTGGTTCATATAAAATGACATAAGCTTTAAAGTATATTAAAGAGTATGGTTAAATTATAAGTTAGAATCTTAAGGTATTATGAATATTGGTTAAATAAAAATAAAATAATTAAGATTAGAACTTTAAGAGAATTTTAAGTTAGGTTCATAGTTACATTTGAATGTGACAGGTAAGGATATAGATTTAAGGATATATTTTCATAAGGTTGATTAAGGTTTAAGAACTGTTAAAAAAAACAAAATTAAATTAAGTCTTTAGATGGGTTAAAGGAGATTAGACGCCAAAAATGATGAAAATAGGTTTCAAGCATGATCTTTAATTATTCAGGAAATAAAATTGAAATTTTTGGTTATTCTAAGGAATTGGTTTCAAATGAGTATATAATGACAAAAATGTAGTGTTAATTGGAAGTTCAAAACATAGAAGATGTTCTTAAAATTTTAATATACGTTTATATATAAAGTTTGATTATTTCGGTTAAATGCTCGATTAAATTAATTAACTTCATTTGGAATACTAATTTATGACAAAGCCTTAGGAAATTTAATGAAGACTTGTTGACCCTGACTTTTCACCATTGTATAATTTCGGATTTCTGTTGATTTGGCTAGGATTTAATCCACAATATCGATCCCGATTATGCATTTAGGCCCCTGTGTCTTCCTCTGTGTGTTCTGGTGTATAGAACATTTCAGAACTGGTGGGGCCCACCATGGCGCCTGGCGGGACCCGCCACTTATTCTGAGTGTTCTATACGTATAGAACACCCTTCCCTATTGCCTACGTAAGGCAAATCGTTTGAAATGCAAAGTAGTGCATTTTTGGCCCTGGGTACTATTCTTCATGAATAGTGCACAGGTAGGGCCCACAAGGTAAAAGCGAGGCCCGCAGACCCTAATAACCTATTCTGTGTATTATGTACTTACAGAATACATTTTCCAGTTGCCTTACGCAAGGCACAGCGCTTGGCATCACAAATGCCATCTTCTGGACCCACTACGCCGTGGGGCCCACCTAGGACATCAGTGGGGCCTGCAGCTTCTACTAGTCTACTCTGTGTATTCTGTACTTACAGAATACATTTCACACATGCCTACGCGTGGTAGGATACACGGAATGCAAAATATTACATTTTGAACCTAGGTCACTATTCACTAGGAATAGTATGCAGGCGAGGCCCGCCTTCCCCAATTAGCCTATTTTATGTATTCTATACTTACAGAATACATTCCGCTGCTGCCTTACACAAGGCGTACCCCGTGGCATCCCGAATGCCGCATTTCTAGGCTCACCGCGCTGTGAGGCCCATTAAACACTAGTGGGGGCCTGCTTCCCACTATAGTCCACTTTGATGTATTCTGTACGCACAGAACGTATCCAACCTACTGCCTTACTTAAGGCAAAACGCTTGGCATGCTATTTGCCACTTTTCAGGCTCTTTTATGCTGTGGGGCCCATAAGGGTACTATTCATCATGAATAGTACCTAGATATGTGTTCTTGACGCACAGAACACATTTCCGTGGATACCTACACGAGAAACGACCTTCTGGCACGCCAAATGCCATTTTGGGCCGAAACTGGGTCGCAAACCCTAAATTGGGCCCATTAGCCAAAACTCTATGTTCGGGGCCGAATTTGAGAAAACTTATAACTGTAAAGTTTCTTAAAATGTCGATTGCACTTCAGTTGACATATGGTGCGCATCCGATTTTGCCCGTACCGAGCGGAGCGCATCGCGATGTGCGTAGCGCATCGCACTATGCGCTACGCACGTTGCATAGTAACTTCATAAAAAGACGTTTGGTCGGGAGCCTTCTCGAGTTCGAATTTGGAAAAACTTTCTTCTACAAAGTTGTTCCTTACGTCAAATAACACTTATAGGCTTTGGGGCATACTCCCGAAGTGTCACACCCCGACCCAAGACCCAAGGGGTGACGACATGATCCGTAGCATAACCATCACTTTCCCGTCTCAGGAAAACAATAATTATACTACAAGGGATTTTAAACCTCTAATGCTCGTATAAAAATCCAATAAACAGAAAGATAAATAAATAAATACAAACCCCTGGATATATATATATATATA
>CANYBF012470482.1:0-11145 GCA_948192965.1 Dalechampia spathulata | reverse complement strand
GAGGCCTAATCCCGAAAGGCAAGCCCTTTGGAATTGGAAGAGGGAATTGGGCCTTGGGCCCACATTAGAATTTTATTATTTTAATTATTATTATTTCGGTTGGGTTGTACTAAATACCCAAAATGTTTTTATTTAGTTTTGCTTTCCTTTATTTTTTTGGGTGGGTTGTATTTGCCCACATCTTTAGTTTCTGCATTTAATTTTCTGCATTTATGCTTTCTTTATGCTTTCCATAATTGTGTATGCTTCTTCGAATGCCGTATGCCGTGAAAAGTATGCTAAATAAACTTAAACCTAAATGCGTGAAAGGAGCTTTCTTTAAACTTAAATAAAGTGAACATAATAAGATGAAATATGAATAAATTGAAAATCCTGAACCCAAACTCTAAAGAAATTCAGGCCGCTTTCCAATGCAGGAAGGCCCGGGTTTTATTTCCTAGTTTTTTTCTAGTCATTCAATTGAATTGACAAAACAAACTAGGTGGCGACTCCACATTATAAAGCACATTATTTTCAAAATTAAAATAGGATATGCCATTGAGAGCAAGCACCACGGCATTTCACGCCGAACAGCGTGTAGGGCTCCCGCGTCCAGGATGCGCTACTCTTACAGGTAGAGAGCATTATTGTGTGCTATATGTTCACTAACCTTTTCGTGTTTTCTATCCAACATGCATACATGCATACTCATGCATGATTTTCACTAATTGTTTTCTCTTGTAGCCATAACACTAAATATTTCCTAGCATAGGCCATGCATACATCCAATATGCCATATCATGCGTATCATATGCAATCACATACGCAAACACATGCATTCATGCTAACCATGTGCAAACTATGTCAGACTCATAACCTACTAAGAATATCACTCTTCCATCTTACACTTTCTACTTAGTGTTAGATGATGCCTCACTTACTGTAGTATAGCAATTCATCGATCAGTCTATAGCTAATCTTTTAACCAATGACTTCAAGACTCAACTACAACAACAAATATGGGAAGCTCTCAGTCTTGCAGATTTCATAACCCTTCCAGTTCATTTGAAGGATAAGGGAAAGTAGTCAATCTATATAATGCCAAGATAGATGGTAATGTCTCACTTCACATGCATGATGTTCACAAGTCTGAGACCTCTGCTTTAGAATAAAAGATTAAATAGTTATAGTCTACCATGAAGACCAAGGGTATGGGGTCTGATCTTGACTTTGATGAGTTCTTAGTCAAAGCTATTAAGGGGCTACCTACTTAGTTCAAGCTTTAAGATGCTCCAAAGTACAGTAGGGTTGGGGATCCAAAGAATCATCTCAAGACTTACACGGTGATGATGAGCACTACAGACTTATCAGATGAGCAAATTGTCTGACCTTTCTTTATTTCATTAAAGGGACCAGCACTAGCCCTTGTACCATAATCTTAACAAGGCAACCATGGTTAAGTGGAAGCCTCTCTGCATTACTTTCTATAAGTAATGTGAGTTTAAATCCCATTTTGATGTTACTTTGCTAGATTTAGAAATTATGAAGCAAAAATCTAATGAGTCTTTCATGGACTACTTTAACCGTTGGATGGACAAAGCTACACTGGTCAGGTAGAAACCAACTGAGTTAGACATGACTAATAAGTTTATTATAGGGTCGTTACCACCACACCAAGATAAGCTAAAGTATCAGACCTTCCACACCTTCAAGGACATCTACTCTATCGGCCAATGGATTGAGCACCTTGAGAGACTAAAGAAGAAGGAGCCTTCCTTCCTTAAACCTAAAACCACCACATACACCAAAACATAGCACAAGATGTCCTCTTGAGTTTGCAACATGACTCGTAATGGTAAAGTGTTCACCCCTTCCAATCTCTAGAAGAAGTCAGATACTCTAAAAAAGTTAGATACTCTGAAGAAGACAATTGAGACTAGACCCGTAGGGGATGAGCTAGTCCAAGTAGTGTTATAGTTGTGCAACCTACTGATATGGTTGCTTAGCTTAATAATGTTATTATCAAGTAGTTGAAGAAGATACAAGCTAACATCAATATCTTGGACTTGGTGCTATCTTCCTAATAGCATCAATGGGTCATCGTCAAGGCACTCTCTAGTATGAGGATTTCTCCATTTGCCTTAGCCTTTAGCATGAAGAGCCAATTAGTGAACCAGGAGTTAAAATCTAGCATGATCACTTTCTCACATGCAAATTTGCTAGTCAAGGGTGTCCATCATAATGAGGCACTTTTCATTAAGGTACATATCATGAGCTTCTCCACTCTTTACATCATGGTGGGTAATGGTTCTGGCATCAATATCTATCCTCTTAAGGTGTTGCCCAAGCTCAGGATCTAAATTTTAAACTTGAAGCCATCCAAGACTATCATCAAGATTATGATGAATCTAAATGGAAGGTTACTGGTACCTTCACTGTTATTGTTATTGTCAGATTTATAGTTTATAGTTCTTGGTATTCCAATATTGTTTGTTTTACTATTGGGTCGTGGTTCCATCACTCAAGAGGTGTGTCATCTACCTTGCACCAAAAGATCAAGTTTCTACATGAAAAGGGTACGGTTACTGTCATAATAAATGATGAGGTTACCTAAGCCTGCATCAGAGAGAATGTCTCTCTCATGACTAGTTTTTAGATTACTGCCATCAGAGAATCCGAGTCATACTCATACCAACCAAGTCCCACTGTGGAGAAGATGTTGCTTAGCATGAACATTTTGCATGGTAAGGGTTTAGGCTAGTACTAACAGGGTCTGGTAGAATTTAACATCCTCATAGCCATATAGAATGAGAGGTATTGTATTAGGTTTGATCCCTATTATTTGGATAACTCAAAAGAGTGCAAGTTGGTTGCCTTTATCCAGGAGGAGATGTATCATGACCGTGCTCCTAAGTTAACTAATTTAGATGATTTCTTCGACCATCAATTTCCCATCTTTGGTGATGTTTATGATTTGTTAGCTTTGATAGCATTTAAGAAGGTTGCTGTTACTTCTTTCACCATCAGCTCTGATGATGCTTTTCAAATCTTTGGTAATGTCATTAATCTCACCACTAATTGCCTTAATCTAAAGACTACTACAATTACTACACTAGGGTCCTAGCTGCAAAGCTTATATATGGATGATTTGCTTCTTCAGAAGGTCTACAAGGATATTGCCACACTTTTAAATAGTACTTTTGGTGAGATTATGTATGAGGATATTGATGTCCCTTTATCTATACTTTTTGATGATAGTGTAATCCCTACAAAGTTTAATACAATGAAAAAGAGTTTTGCTTATGTTTGTAATGTGTATTCTAATGGCATTATGCATGAACATGAGCATTTTTGACATTAACACATCATGCATTGAAACTATTAACATTGGCATAGATGACAGGCCCTTTCCTCTCTAAATTGTATTAGATTTTAACCCCTGATAAGAGAACAAAAATTGTTAGTGTTAAAATAGCATATAAAAGCCTTTGGTTTAGGCTACAAAAATATGTTAGGTGTCAACAAAACTATTGTAGAACACCTAATTTTTATCGAACCTAAGTTCAAGGTTATTAAGTAGACACTTTGTTGGCTTTAACTAAAATGGGCTCAAGAGGTTAAAGAGGATATCCAGAAGTAGTTGGATGCCAAGTTCCTCAAGGTGGTTGACTATTCTGAATGGTTAGCCAATGTAGTTCCAGTTCCTAAGAAAGATAGCAGAGTCAGGGTCTGTGTAGACTATAGGGATCTGAATAAGGCATGCCCAAAGGATGACTTTCCTTTATCTCATATCAATGTACTGGTTGATAGTACATCTACTAATGCTATGTACTCTTTTGCTGATGGGTTTTTTAAGTACAACCAAAGTCTCATGGCTATTATTGGCAAAGTGAAGAAAATTTTCATCGTAGAATGGAGGACCTATTGCTACAAGGTCATGCCTTTTAGCTTGAAGAACCCATGTGCTACCTATCAAAGAGCCATAACAACCCTATTGCATGATCTAATCCACAAGAAGGTTGAAGTCTATATGGTTGATATGATGGTGAAGTCTCCTACCAAAGAAGAGCATCTGGCTCCTCTTGATAGATTTCTCAAATAGGTTGAGAACTATGGGCTTAGGCTAAACCCAAAGAATTGTACATTTAGGGTTCTAATAAGCTGTTTGGTCATGTTGTCATCCAGAGCAGTATCAAAGTGGATCATGACAAGGCAAAGTCAATTTGTGAGATGCCTATTCTGAGAACTAAGATCAAAGTTAAGGGATTTCTAGGAAAACTCCAATACATCAGCAGGTTCATTGCTAAGCTACTAGCTGTGAGCCCATTTTTAAGCTTTTGAGGAAGAACCAACCTTTGGTTTGAGATTAGAACTACTAGTATGCATTCAAGAGGGTGAAGTGTTATCTCTCTGACTCATCAATTCTATAGCCACCTCAGTTGAGAAAACCATTGTTGCTCTATTTAGCCTTGGAGGATGAATCAGTAGGTGTTATGATAGCTTAAGAGAATGAAGCCAGAACTAAGCATGCCATTTACTACTTGAAAAAGAAACTATTGCCAATAGAGTATAAACACAATATTATTGATAAGCTATGCATGGCTATGGTCTAGGTCACTAAGAAGCTCAAACACTACTTCCAATCATATCAAGTTTAGGCAACCTTTAAGGTCAATTCTATGAAGTACTTGTATAAAGCTTCTTTACTGGTGGGGAAACTTTCTAGGTGGCTGATGCTGTTATCAGAAATTCATGTGTTGTACATCATTAAGAAGGTGATCAAAGGAAAAGTGATTGCGAAATTCTTAGCATCCAAGCTGATGGCTGACTCTGAGATCTTTGAACTGGACTTCTCAGATGAGCACTTCAGGATAGTTAATGTTCAAAAATGGCAGTTGTACTTCAATGGTGCAGTCAATAGAAGAGGTACAGGTATAAGAGTTATGCTAATCACTCCTAAAGGTGAAGTAATTATGCTTTCAAAGTGGCTAAGTTTCCCAGTCACTAAAAACATATCTAAGTATGAAGCATGTATGTTCAGGCTTGAAGCATTGCCAATGATTGATGCCCAAGATATGGAGGCGTTGGGTGATTTAATGTTTATCATTCACCAGTCCATAATTGAGTGGGATGTCAAAGAAGAAAGACTAAACCCTTATGCCAAATACATGAAGTTCATGATTTGCAATTTCAACTCATATCAATTTATTCACACTCAGTGTGATGAGAATCAGATGGTCGATGCCTTGGCCACACTAGCTTCAGTATATAAGTGACCCCAATGTCAAGTTCAGCTTGTGTTTATTGAGCAATCAAAGATTCCTTTCTATGAGGGAGAATAGGTTATGGCACTAGACCAACAAGCTAAAACTTCATGGTATGCTAATATCATGAACTTTTTGAGAACTGGTACTTATCCGAAAGAATCAAATAAGACTAACAAGCTAGCTTTATAAAGGCTAGTAACTAAATTTACCTAGCATCAAGATGTTCTCTAAAGAAGAATGGTTGATGGTCTATAACTTTGATGAATATTAGGGAATGAGACTCATACAATCATGCAAACTGCACATGCTAGTGCTTGCAAGCCCTACATGAGCAAATTTGCTTTGTACTAGAAGATCCTGCATCAATGGTATTTCTGTCTTACCATGGAGACAAATTGCATACAATTTATATGATGCTATCATGAGTGTTAGATTCATGGAGATCTAAGTTACATACCATCAATTGAATTACAGAATTTGTCAATGTTATGGCCTTTCTCAACTTGAGGAATTGATATCATGGGTGAGATCCATCATAATGCTTTTAATGGGCATCGATACATATTAATGGTTATTGACTACTTCTCTAAGTGCATTGAGGTAGAATCCTACAATAAACTAGGGGCAAAGTAGGTTGCCAAGTTCATAGAGAAAAGTCTCATATGCCGATAAATGGTACTGGATCACTTGGTGTCAATAATAGAGTGCAGTTCCAGGGCCAGATGTTTGACATATTAGACAGGTATGGGATCAATCATTACTAATCTTCTCCTTATTGCCCTCAAGCTAATAGAGCAGTTGAGGTGGCCAATAAGATAATCAAGCAGATTTTAGTCAAGATAATGCAAACTTATAGAGATTGGCATAAGTTAATACCATTTGCTTTTTAAGGCTACAGAACCACTGCAAGGAGTCCTGCAGGTGCTATCCCTTATTCTCTAGTTTGTAGGAATAGTCAAAGTGGAGCTGAAGTCACTTTGGGTTGTTCTAGAAGCTTAATTATTGAAGGCTAAGTTAAAGAGGGCCAGGTACGAATAGCTAGTTATTATTGATCAAAAGTAGCTAAAGGCTCTCTATCATTTACAAGAAGGTCAAGCTTGTTACTACACGGGATGGTTAACTAGTTCTAAAGAAAGTCAAATTGGCTATCCATGATCTATGTTGAAAGTTCAGACTTAACTGGGATGGTCCATTGCTAGTTAAGAATATTTTATCCAAAGGCTCTACCCGTATTTCAAATTTAAAAGGCAGCAATTTCTCAGAACTTATTAACCTTGACCAGCTGAAGAAGTATTTTATCTAGAGCAAAGGGCAAAAGAAGAGCAAAATAAAAAGAAAAGTCTGGTGAGCTGAAAACTTGTATAGGTAGCTTATGCAAAAATTAAGATAAAGAAAAATGATTGCTCGATGAGTTAAAAATCCATTTAGACAGCTCATGTAATAGTTAAACCTCTTAAAGCAAGATAAAAGTGTCAAAATAATTGATAAGAAAATCTTGTATAAGACTAGTCAATGACAATGGTTAAGTAAGATGCATATCGGGGAACTTCTGTGCTGCTTTTAACATTTTTCATGTAAATGTTTTAATCTCATTAATGCAAATGGAATGCATGTTCATAAACTTAACCATAAGTAATGCTAGTTTCAAACACAAAGCACTATCTTTCTTTATTGCATACAATCCTAACAGTTTCTTACAGTACAGAATCCTAAGTGTGGTGCAGCACCCATAGCTTATACTCATCATCTATAGCAGATCCAGCTCTAGGGATCTCTATTGGTATGATCTTGTAGTGAGGTTAGGTCCTCTCTACATGCTTCAAGAAGTAAGACAACAGTCATCCTCTATCAAACTCAGTTAGCTAATGGATAATTTATCTATGACCATATTCATAATAGACTCTATTAGGACTGTAATGAGTGCAGCATCTGAATCTTGGTAATGGAATGCAATCTACATATGTCCTCACTGTCACCTCACTCTCTACGATAGCTTCCATCCACTCGACCCAGCCATCGAATATCAACATCCTCACCTCACTAAAGGTATGGCCTCTCCATATATGGCTATGAGGCACATACCTCTATGGATTACCCACTGCTGGTGCTAGGATCCCCAGATTCTCTTGAAGCCATATCTAAAAAAAATAAAATAAAGCTTGCTGAGTTGAAAACCTTGCAAAAGGTTGATCAGGTAAAAATTAGAGCAACTCGATGAGCTAAACACCCAAGGGGGTAGTTTAGGTAAAAGTTAGGGTCCAAAGTAAAAACAATTAGCTCGATAAGCCAAAAACCACACAAGAGGTGACTCATACAAAAATTAAGGCAAAAAATACATCCCTTTCTAAGTTGAAAATCTATAAATATGGCTTAGAATTCATACCTAGAGTAGAAGTAGACTACCATTAAGGGTTCCAACTGACCCCACCTCACTCTATCCAGCTATAGGATCATCTCTACCATGATCATAAAAAAAGGGGTCTGACCCTGCTCCATCTGGTTTATCATCGAACCAATCATCAAATCCTCATGAATGGATAGGTCGATAAAAGAAATTACACTATCAGTCTGAAACTTACTATCCTTAGCCATGAAGGGTAATCACTAGCTTATGCCCACACAATCAAAAGAGAGTAGTATGATCTACCGAGCCCTTTATAATCAATAGTGATCGTGTTATCATAGGGCTAATGTTAAATGCCCTGATCAGATACGAGACCACCTCTCTAGTAGGCATCAACATTGTTAGCATCACCATCTTGCTACATATAACTCTAAGGATAGTAGCAAACTCCTTGTACATAGGACATAACTCCATGTATCCAAAAAAAAGATACGGGCCATTAGATTCCAGAACTGCAAAGCACCATGCAAAAAACAATATTGATGGAGACCTGCTGGAACATGTTTAAATACTGGAGTCCAAACTCACTCAGTCAACTTCATTGAGTGTCATCCTACTAATAAGAAAGAGTACAAAAACCGGATACTAATTGTTGAGTCATTATCTATCTAGTTTATAAATAAAATAATAGATAGGTTATGTTTCAATAGAGAAGCATAAATCATATTATTATTGCAAAAGAATAATGGCAACAAGCATCTTGGGTTTCACTATAAATCCAAAAGGTATAAAGTTTTAAGCATTTGATTGTTTTCAAAGTTTCTACACCACAACCCGAGTGTACTAGGCCTTCATGTTAGGCTACATTACTCTATCTTATGCTCTAATATAGAATCTTTAAAGTTTTAACACTATGCATATGGAATATAATGTAGCATTTACCCTAGGCTTCATCATCTTTTAACTGCTCCTCATCTAGACTAGGACTGTTGAGGACCTCAATGTTGTACCGCTATAGGCATGCCATCAGCCAAGCAATTTTTGTTCCCATCTGCTCAGTTATCCAAGCATAGTAATCTTGCTTCAAGTGCTCAGAGTGCCAACTCATCTACACTTTCATAAGCATATAGGCCTATAGGTCATGCATCCATGCATAAGCATTATAATCATAATCATAATAGGTGCTTACCTAGACACCCTACATCTTAAAGCTGTGGTAGTTGTGTAATCTTATGAGCCATCTCAAGGCACCTGCATAGGTTAAATATATATTAGATCAACAAAATCAGTAGCATTCTAATGCACTTCTATACTCATTTGAGTGGTTTTTCATAGCTCAAACTCAATTTCATCCTTCATAAACACCAGGAAGGATGTCTCGTGTGATCGACCTCACTTATCACAAGTGTATATCAATGTATTTTGAGGTCACATTAACTAACCCTTGATAAAACCTTAGGGACGCTCATACCTAAGAGGCACATCTTGACTACCGGGCTTAGGTCTCGGTAGTGTAGCTCTAGATGTAGCACTACATGATCTCTTCAAGGCACCTTGGGAACTACCAACAGTTAGTGAATCATGAGGTCCACCTCTACCACCAAAAGTGTTGGGTTTGTCACCAAATCCACTTGCCCTATCATGTTAGTCTTTGCTTGTTGACAGCTCGATAGGCCCAATTTTGTCCTAGGTCAAATTGTTGAGATGCTCTCTCAACTCATCCATAGTATAGCTAGACCTCTGATATAATACACACCATGCTTGCGTAAGTGGAAAGTCGAGCAGTAGTCCATACGAAATCTCAAGCTTTGGCAATAGCCCAAACTCATAAGCCATGATCTGCAAGATCAATATATACACAGTCAGTGACAAGCTCAACAGAAGTCACATCAATTTCAAAATCAATAGAATTCTGCTTACCTCAATAATTTACCAATAACTGTTGAAAAGGTCTCTGCACTGCCTACTATAGATATCCAACCCTTGCATCAGATAGACCAGATTCACGCTACCTCAGTCAAATCTACCAATAATGTCAAGATCATAAAGGGCCTATAGCACAAACATATGAGCGTTGTTCCTGGTGTCAATGAACAAAGTACACCTTAACACACACAATAGAAAGCTGTGTATACTCCTCTACAAAGATTGACTTGTCGAGCATCTCTACTAGAACTGACTCATAAAGATATTTGTAGGATATGTTGTGTCCACCTCTCATATTAGGTGAGACACCTAACAAACTAAAGATCATGCCATATGACCAGCATAGTGATGTCAACCTGGCATCAAACTAAATAGGCAGTCTAGCAGACTCCTAACCTATGATCCTAAAGAAGATCTCTAGGGTAATAGAAATCTTCCATACCGACAGAGGGTAGTGATGATAAATCTATTACACCTCTTCTCCATACCCGTAAAGTGAGAGATGTACTAATCAAAGTAGCTCCAGTCAACTCTGACACAAACCTCTCATGGTATATTAGAGTACCACTCACAAACTCCTCAAATGCTACCAACTTTGACAATCATCCTCTCTCTATACAGATTGCAAAAATTCAAGTTAACTTTTAGATTGAATTTACAAACTACATACCATGTTTCAAAGGTTAAGATTTCCTCTTTTAGCCCTAAAAGTCACTTATTCATGGTTATAAAATACTAAAATACTTGATCCAAAATGGAATCACTAAAAAATTTCTATTTTAGCTAAATTCCCTCCACTATATGTGTAGCACATAGCCCTATATGCACCATATATAGACTATGTGCACCGCACATAGTGCTATGTGCATAGCGTAAAGTGAGATCCATTTTGAAAATGCTAATTTTCCTCAAAACCTTTCAATAAATACATGCAAACCTAAGCCTAGCATAAGTCAAGCATATAAACTAAGCCAAATACAAGCCTAAATGCCCCAAAAATGCAGCAAAACTCAACTTTCAAAAGACTAAAAAACTGAATCAAAAACACAAGAAACTTACCTTCTTGGGAGGAGCTTGAGACATATGTGAGCCTATGGTAAATGTTTTGAGTTGAATGATTGGTTCATCGTATGATTGTCATATCATGATGTCATGCTATGATCACTACATCATATTTGCCATGATATATATACTATAATTATTGCTATGTTGTACCCCATTGTATGCTTATTTCATGTGTGTCTACCTAAGACAATTAAATTGACTAAAATGATAAAAGCAAACTTGAAACTCTAAGTGAATAGATCTTCACCACCCGAACCTATCTCTAAAATGTTTGACTTAGCACTCTGTGAGCGCCGGTTTCTACCGGGGCCAAGAGCAAGGCTTGGGAAAGTCACAGACCGGGGATTGCACTTGGAGCGAAAGCGCAGTCTTCCTAAGGGTTTCCCTTAGGGAATGATACGAACTCAAAAGAGTCACAAGGAGTCACCACCGGATGGTTCCAGATTGGTCCAACCGACCCATAGCATGAGTGCTAGTTAAACCCTTCAGAGATTGGGTTCGGGTGGTGGAGATCTATTCTATGAGTTTCCAAAATCAATTTTACCATTTTAATTGGGATTAATT
>CANYBF012470302.1:0-15331 GCA_948192965.1 Dalechampia spathulata | reverse complement strand
GTGCAATATTGATTTGAGACGTTGCAGATCAGAAGCTCAATAGACGATGAATCAAATAAGAGCCCATCATAGAGTGCAACCTTCTCCGACGAGGATCAGATGAGGTTATGCAGGGCCATGGGGTGATATCCAGATGCCATCCTGACGAGAAAATTATATTTCCTGTCAAGATACACAATATGAATCTACCAGATTTCCGTTGAAGGTTTCAAGAATTGTCCTCGGCTTGGTTCCATTTTATCATGGATTATTTTAAATTATACAAAATATATAAATCAAATTTATTCGGATAAAATGACAAAAGACTTGAGATGTGTTTTGGGTTAAGTTGATGTCATAATTGGATGGCTTGTAATGTTAGGGCGGTAGGCTTGGTCGACCATAGAACCCACACCAAGTGGTTTATGAGTTGCACGAAAACCACCTGAACCCCTTTGTAATCATAACAAAATCCAATTCAGCTTAGTCTGTGACTTGCGCAAGTATAAATAAAACCCACCCCTTTTCAAGCAAGCCCTGCCTAACCCCACCATTCTCTCCTGCTCTCTCCAAAACTGGCTACTACTGACTATATAGTATTTTAGCCATTACTGGATCTTCCTCTGCGGCTTTCAGTCCTTTCTGCATCTAAATAATGGAAAGGGTCGGCATCAATACCGTAACTTCCTCCTCATCTTCAGCAACCACCTTTGTTCAAGCAGACGCAGATACTTTCAGAGACCTTGTACAGAAGTTGACTGGTTTAACCAGTGACTCCTCTCAAAAGCTCCCTCTCACTCTCTCCACTGCCGCCGCCAGATCACTTTCCTCTAAACACTCACACTCGCATCCCACCACCACCATCGCTCCTCGCCGCTCACCTTCTTCTTTCAAGCTTCAAGAACGCAGACGTACAGTCAGAAAACTCGAAATCCAACTTGGTATCGCTTCCTCTCCTCACTTCTCCGCTCACCGCTTTGACTCGACGATTCCTAGCCCGGTCACTCCGCTTTCCTCCGATTCACTCTTTTTTACAAGCCCTGCAAGTACAGATAAGTCGTCATCTCCATCGACGTCACCAGCTGTTTCAGAGGAGGAGAAAGCCATAGCAGAGAAAGGTTTTTATCTACATCCTTCTCCCTTGACTACACCAAGAGGGAGCGACCCACCACAACTGTTGACGCTTTTTCCCCTGAGTTCTCCCAGGCAGACAAATCAAGCTTAGGATCTTCTAAACACGTAGAATGCTTACAGAAGTAGATGCTATATAAAAAAGTAAAGGATTACAAGTGATTCTTGCTGAATCAAAACAGTTTGCTTGATTATTCCCATGGCCGAGGGTCGATCATAGCTATAGCTAGTAATGAATCATGCCTCCTTGCTTTGATTTAACCATTTTTTTTTTTTCTGGGATTGATGATGGAATGGAAGGGTGGTGTTGGGTCCATTGCTTGTCAGCGAGATGAACAGTTATGTACGAAATGGCAACTCTTTGCCAAACTGACGATCAGTATATTAAATTTTAATTTCGTTTTATTAAATGCTTACATCTTAATCTGAATAATAATAATAATTTTCACTTTGGATAATGGCATAATGGTACTTTTATTATAAGATTACAGATTAATTGAATTATGATAGATATATACCAAGTCCCACAAATAAACTAATTAATAATTATATAATAATAATAATAATAATAATAATAATAATAATATATGTGTGTGCCATAACATAATCCCTACCATTACATCAAAATTCATTTTAGAATTTTCTCCATGAACTTAATCAATATTCGATATTTAATTTAATTTTAAATGCATAAGTACAATTACATATATATATAGACGTGTTGACCGGTGGAAAACATAAGTGATAGAAGGAACATGGAAGCATCCTCGCAAGTACAGACTGCTGCTGTCTGTCTGGTTTCCTGGAAAGTAGAAATTCCCATGCCTACATCATCAGCCAAAAACCTGTAGTAGATATTTGTACACAATAATTATTATCATCGGCTATTCAGTTATATTAATCTCCATCTACTCAACTCTTCTATGAATAGTGTCTTTCTTAATAATTACAACATAAAATCTTGATTATTTATTGATATTCACTTTAATACATAAGTGAATGATATTGAAATCCAAAATTATTAAATAAGTTGGGATTTTAAGATCCCCAACAAAATAGTTTTTGAGTTACCCATCAATTTCATTCATAGCCAAGCGTAACGCTCAGGGTTTTGACTTAAACTACACTTTCCTTGATTTTTCAATCAATAACAAACTGAAAATTATTTACTTCATTATTTTATTATTATTCTTTAATTATGTTCATTTAACTTGAATTTTTTTTTAAAAAAAATCTTTGCTTTTAATTTCTTTTATCATATATATATATTTATTTTAAAAATTTTATATAAAAATTTTAAATATACAACACATATCGATCATTAACGTTAACGTTAAATTTAAGTTTGAAAGTAATAATTCAGTTAAAGTGGAAAAGAAAGAATCTTGATTTGGTCTATTTGAACTCATAATCATCTTCCCAAAATGTCGTTTTCTTCAGATCCCACGGAGACGACTTTCAATTCCGATGAAAAGAGATGTTGCAGAATTTCATATGGTGTCGAACAACAACAACAACAACAACAACATCATGCCATCACCAACAGCCCAAGTTTTCAAGCTCCAACGCGCTTTCTTTCTTTTTTTTCTTGCTTGCTTGCTTTCCCAACCTTCACTCTTTCATCTACTTCTTCTATTATTATTATTATTATTATTGTTGTTGTTGTAATGGTCAATGACCCATCATTGTTTTTCTCCCCCTGCACATCAATAAATCACCCATTTTATCATTAATTGCAATTAGATTATGTGGGTCAATGGGAAAATTCTATTCATGCTTTCCTTTCGTTGGGAAATATAAGTTCATGTTCATATGCTTGTTTATCACGATATTTCTATTCTATTCTTCTCAATAATTAAAGTGGCTACGTGCGTCAAGCCTCTTCTTGACTTTTCCTTTTTTTTTATTATTACTATTATTATTTATTACATATTTTTTTATAAATTATCTAATAATATAATAATATATATTAATTTTTATTAATTATTTAATATTTATTTATTATTAATAATAACTACACATCAATCAATATAAAATCAATTAATATTTAAAATTTAATAAAAATTAATATATATTATCATATTATTAATAAATTCATAATTTTACTAAGAAAAATAATTATTATTTGATTATGATAAAATATTAAATTCTCTTATAAATTTAAAGTTTTCATTTTAATAGAATTCAAATATTAATTATTCTGTTTTTTTTTTTAAATATAAAGATTATAATTATTAGTTAAATGAAACAAGATTATAAATAATAACAATAAATTCCATAATTATATAGAGCAAATTGCATCAATACATATGGTAGGATGGAATAGGCGAGAGCATGTAGCCATTGACTTTGTCATTTTCCCAAATTTGTCAATTGCTTGAGCCACGTGGACTTCAATTGACTTCCTCAGTCAATGTCTTTTTTTATTTTTTTTTTTGTGAACGGATGTTGGGGTCTAATTGAGTATTTGATTAAACGTGAAATCCAAAGAAAATTAATCATAATTAGTCAAAACGTGTATTATCTTTAATCTTTTATGATCAGATGACATGCTGTCATACCCAACCAAACTTAATTATACTTAATTAGTGCTAATTTAACTAATTAAGCAACTTTGTCTTCCTTGTTTGCTAAAGTCCTTGACTTCACACACCTATTAAGTCCAAAATAAATTGATTTTTTTAATTATTTTTCTCTATACATATCTGTATTATTCCTAATTATTTCTGATATTATTATTATTATTATTATAAATTCTTTTATAATTAAAAATTATAAATTTGATAATAAAATATTATAATATATATTAATGTTTATTAAATATTATACATATATTTATTATTATTTACACATTAATCACTGATAATAACTACACACTATTCAATCAAAAATTAATATATATATGATAGTTAATAAAAATTAATATATATTTATTATAATATTATTAATGAATTCATATAGGTTTATATCATATAAATTTCTTTATTATTATTTATTCTTTATTTTCTTGCTAAGCTTGAAACGTTTAAGATAGCATGATTTCTATATATTATATTTTATATTAATGAATTTTATAAAGCATTTAATAAATAATAGTTTATGCATACATGTATTTTTTTATCATTAAGAAAATAATAAATATTATAATTTTAAAACTATATATCATACCAATATATTTGTTATTTAGCGATAAGTAAATCATAAAGAAATATATGTTAAATATATGAGATTGAAATAACAACAAACTAATAATGGAAAAGCGAAAGAGAAGAAGGTCAAAGAGCAATCAAGAAATGCAGAGACGAGGGGGAAACATCCATGATAAGGATCTCAACATCAAAGCTTGGAGGTTGCACATCATGTTCTTGGTAGCATTTATTCAATTACAACGACTGAAAAAAGGGCACACAGATACTATAATTGCCTTTGAATTTGTTAAAAGGTGATGGAGGATTTTAGCATATTTGGGTCATTAACACTAGTGAAATAGAGAGAGCACTTAGCTTCTTCATACGTCTGTTTCGATCTAATTTGCCTAAGAAACCCATATGTAATCGAAAGAAAAAGGAAAAATTCCAAATGCCCACGTAAAAGATTACAATGACCTAACAATATGATAAAATAAGGTGCAAGAACGATTGAATTGGACCACTTTAAAATAATATGTATATATATCCATATATATACACCCATATTGCTTCTCAAGACTTGAAGAATAAAGGTGGTGAAAAATGGGATGTTAACAAGCAGGCCAATTGCGGTAAAACAACGTGGGTGTGTGTCTTGGCTGGGCGTGAGACGTATGTCTTGTGCCCAAGATTAGGTTTAGAATTAATGGTGGCAAATCCTTCAAATTTCCACCATCGCCTACCTTCTCCCAAACATGCATTTTACGTCGCTTTCATGCAAATCACAGCGCTTCATTCATTTGCCTACTTTCTTCGAATTTTCTTTTATATTATTTTAATTCTCCATTCGTCCATACAAATTATTCTAACTTGATTAATACTTAGAATCATATATATTTTATATATATAATAAAGTAATAAAAAATAATATATCAACAAAATAAAATTTATTTATTTTTTGTTTAATTAATAAAAAATATATTTAATAAAGCTCCACATATACCTTAATAATTTAAATCTATATTCATAATATCTTCCAATTATACCAATTTCATTTTATTGTTTTTTTTATAATCAATTATTTTTAAAAAAATAAAACATCATAATTAGTTTTTCTTTTATTATGAAGTGTCATTAGTGTTATTTTCTTATTTTGGAAAAATTTTAGAATAATTAATTATATCAATTTTGCTTAATTACGTTTTTTTTGTACTTTTAATATTTTGTTATTTTTTTGAATAAATTCAAAGTTGGTTTTTTTATTGTATTAAATTACTTATTAAACTCGATATAAATGGTTTCATTTTCATAATGTAACCGTCGTTCGTGGAGTTGAATTTCTGGCAGTTTCATTATTTTTATTTATTTTAAATATCAAAATAAACTAATAAAATCATAATACATAAAAATATATTTTATTTAATTTTTTAATTAATAAATGTTGATAAGCTTATGATTTACAATTTAAATATTAATTAATATATTTTTTATATTAATTATGATTAGTTAAAAAATTATGATAATTTTAGAATATGGGGATGAAAAAATGAAAAAGTAAAATATATAAAATTTGAATGATTAATATTTGGCTATTAAAATTTATAATAATATTATTATTTTTATTATAGAATTTTGTGAAACCAAGTGGTCATGTATACACGTGTGGCAGACATGATTCCACCAGAATGTCAACATCTTTGCGTTGACTCATCCGTTTTTTTTTGTTTTTGTTTTTTTGAATATTTTCCATTCACCTTCACTATTTTTTTGTTATTTTATAATTTTTAATAATTTTGAAAAAACATCTGATTTATTGAAAATAATAATTTCTTAGTGATATCAATATTTTTTAAGTAAAATAATAATGAAGAAGATAAATATAACATTAAAATATTTTTTAAAATTATTTTTTTGAATTTTGTTTAATTTTTTTCCCTTTTTTTTGTTTTGACCTGGTAATTTAGTTAGAAAGATTACATGGCAATATGAACAGTGCCCTAAAGTCTTATTCATCCTGCGCTATACCTCATCTGTTGCCACGTCATTACTGTCTTTGTTCGATGGTGTCGCCACGTGTCACCGTCTTTCAACCCCTTGCTGACACTCAACTAACAGCCCTCCTGAGACACCCGTTTGCTCACTGTGGGCGTTACCATTCAATGCAAAGATCGAGATTGTTAAAGCCTTGCAATCCATGAATCTAGATTTGCTTCTGCTGCTGCCGAGAGTTTCTTCCTGTTCTTTAAAGTTTAAATCTTCATAGCAAATCTAAGAAAAGTTTTGGGCTTCCTTTCTCTGTGATTTATAGAAAATGGGTTGGAAATATCAAGCAGGGTTAGGAATGATTGGTACTTGTGTTTTCATATGGGTTACTTCCGCAGAGGTCACTCAGGTATCTGTAATTGATCAATGTCTTGTTTGTGGCACATGTTATAATTTTTAAGATATGAAATTTCATTTCATTTTGTTGATTTTTTTATCTGCTGCAGATCATTTTTGAGAAGTATAAACAACCATTTGCACTCACATATCTTGGCGTCTCTCTTATGGCCGTCTATCTGCCCATAGCGCTCGTAAAAGGCTGGTTTTGTGGTATGTTAGGTACCCACTTGTTGAACAAATGCAGAGGCATTTCTGTCACTGGTCATTCTACGGGACTTGATATTCCACTTAGAGCCGATGATATCCAGCAAACCCCTCAGAATGACACGAGTCGCTGCCCGATAACCGGCAAAGATCACCTAAGTGAAAGAGAGGAAGGGCGGCCGGTGATTTTGAAGGAGGAGGAAGCGAAAGAAGCAGCATTTCCATTGCTCGAACAGAACTTCAAACATAGTTCATGGGATGTTGTCAAGTGCAGTGTATTTCTTGCTCCGATCTGGTTTACTACAGAGGTAAAGTCTCTTCATGTCTTGGTATTAGTGATTTCTATATCAAGATTGCCATTGTCCCTTTTCAATTCATCAAATTCGCTGAATTTTATATCGAAACATGATTTTGCCGCATTTGTCATTGAAGAACAGCAATCTCATACGGTTTTAAGATATCAGTTAGCATTGATTATCTTCTTCTATGTTCGTTTCCACGAGATGAAAGTTAAGGTACCTTATCAAACATTTTGTATAACTTTTTCAGCCACTTTGATAATGCAGTACCTGTCAAACTCAGCTCTTGCAAATACAAGCGTTGCAAGTACAACTGTGTTGACTTCTACTTCAGCACTCTTTACTCTTTTCTTCGGAGCAATTCTTGGCCAGGACACCATAAATGCTGCTAAGTTGGTCGCTGTTTTCATCAGCATGGCCGGTGTTGCCATGACCACGGTTGGCAAAACTTGGGCACCGGACGAAGTGCCAAGCATTTCAGAGTAAGTGATCATTGGCAGTTTGTCCTCTTTCGTGGTTGTTTCTTTTGTGTTCATTAATCTCTCTGGTTTTGAATCTATTTCCTACTCATCTTCCCAAGGACAAGAAGGCATTCCATCACAGGTGACGTATTTGGCCTCTTCTCGGCTATATGTTACGGATTGTTTACAGGTTAGAGAACTGATTTATGCATTTGATAGTATTCATGATGAATTTAACTTTAGCAGGCTGTTTCTGATGCATCTTACTTCATTTTGAATGAAGTACAGTGCTGCTAAAGAAGTGTGCCGGATCAGATGGAGAGAAAATTGATATGCAAAAGTTCTTCGGCTATGTTGGTTTCTTCACCCTTCTTGGACTTTGGTGGCTCTGTAAGTACCTTACCGTTGTCTATGATAAGTTAGGTGCTTGTTAGAGGAGTTGAAGCTAGGAAGAAGGAATACAGAATACGAACTCTCGAGTCCACAAAATAGGATCGAACCATTAGTGACGATGCCATGTTAGTATTCTCTGTCTGGCATGAACATTGAAGGTTCACATTGGAAAATTAATATATCACAACTAAATAATAGTGGTCTTTTTATCTCGGTAGCTTTTGATCTGTTGTAAATTCCAGTTCTAATTTTCCAAAAGTGATATTCACTAATACATACTCTCCTGCAGTGTTTCCACTGCAGGCTGTAGGTATTGAACCAGAGTTCACGTTCCCACCTTCTACTTCTATTAATGAAGTTGTGCTATTAAATGGCTTTGTGGGGAGCGTTCTTTCGGATTACTTTTGGTAAGTACGCAGAGTCACCATTGCATTCAATAGGACATTGTGATGACTTCTCATATGCTACTTTAAAAACGATTCAGGGCACTGTCTGTGATTTGGACGACTCCACTGGTGGCAACTTTGGGCATGTCTTTAACAATTCCTCTAGCAATGGTAGCAGATGTGGTCGTACATGGTCGTCACTACTCTGCAATCTACATCTTAGGGTGCATTCAGGTATTTGCATCTTTCCTCTAAGAAGTATCACTAATCTATGGTCCCTGAATCCCTTCGCCATGATATGATTACACTTTTACATAATGGCAACTCGATTAAAAGCAAAGCAAGCTTGACGAAGCAGCATTTGTCGAATGCAGGTTTTTGCGGGTTTTATTATCGCCAACGTCTCGGACAAGTTATCAACAAAAAGGGAGTTATAGCAGCATCCATGTAGTCTTAACAAATTATATGGTCGTATGCTTGCCACGCCCTGCAATGCACTTTTGTACGATTGTGCTTCCGGAATTTTCGGGCAACAGCTGGTGCATACTAACCTGAACCTGTTGTGCTTCTTCTTTTCCTGCTCCCTTAATAAGCTTCAAGCAGCCATATAGCTATATCCTTGTATTCGTCTTAAACTATATAACATCACAACCTATAATTCTTGTAAACAAGACAGAATCTTGTGACATCATAGGATTATGGGTTGATGTTTCATCATGTGTTGTTACAGACCACGTTGTCAAGTTCTAATCTTTCTTTTATGTAGTGAAGATTTGTCGTCATGTTAATTGAATTAAATAAATTGTTAATTTCATATTGTTTTATTCATTATTACCATTAATTATACTAATTAATATGGAATTAAGATATTTTTAATTTTAATGAAAATTTATACATGTGAAATTCATGAATATATATACAAACGGAAATTGTGAAATTAAGTGACATAGTGTCGCTAATAATATTATTTGCACACGTGGATACTCTCGTAGCAATTGATAGAATTAGTTTATAGACTTTATAGCGACAGTATACTCATCCGATGGGAATACTATACCAGGAAGCAATATTAAGCCTATTCGGATCCTACTCTAAAATCCGAAAGAAGCCCGTCTCCTCGCCCGACTGTTTTCCTTGGGTGGTTATCTGCTTACCTCTTTGTAAACTCCGACGAAAACAGTAGAGAGAAATTTAGAGAGAGAGAGAGAGAGAGAGAGAGATTCAGCAAATATCAGAATCTGAAAGGAGCAGAAGAAGAAAATGGAAAAAGGTAAGGGAGTGATGGGTTCAGGCCGTAGATGGGCAATTGAGTTTTCTGACAATTCTACCCATCCTTCTTCTCGTGACGTTCCCGATCCTCCTGGTTTCTCTCGTCTCTCCCAAGATCAGGTTAATTAGTCATTATTTTACAATTTATCAAGATTCAATCCTTTTTTTGTCAACGGCGCTCACTTTTTCTCGATGCGGGTATGTAACAGGATGATTCGACAGTAACAAAGCAGAAAAAGGATGCTGAAGCAAATTGGAAAGCTCAGGTTGATTTTTTTTCTTTTTTTCTTTGCTTCTTTATCCTTCTCCCTGTTTTAAGATGTTCAAATGCTCTCGTAATAATTCTACAAATCAGTAACCGGAAATTGAGTCAGATAGATTGATTTGGAAACAACCCTTTTGCAAATCAGCTACTTTGTCATGTTAAAAACAAGTTTTTAGCAATTGTTTTATGGGAATTTGATAAGTTCCTATGTTCTAGTGATTACCTTGATCAAACCGAGTTCTGCATTCGGCTATAGCATTCAACGCCAGTATAATTTAGAAGATTAGAACTTTATTTTGATTTCAATGTGAATACGATTATTTTCCAAGTGCAATTCATCAAAAGAAGTTTCATTGAAGTTTGAAGATCACCTCTACATTACTCAGCTTTGCTGATTTGTATGATAACCTGATGATTCGCCAATGAAGTATGCATCTGGAAGCTTGGGAACAAAATATTTGATATAAAAGTGAAATCCCTCTTGTTGTGTTGTTAACTAACACAGTTGACTTCAAATATATGAGCAGAAAGCTTGGGAAGTGGCTCAAGCCCCTTTCAAGAACTTGATGATGATGGGTTTCATGATGTGGATGGCTGGAAACACAGTGCATTTGTTTAGCATTGGAATTACTTTTTCAGCTCTTTGGCAGCCTATCAGCGCTCTTCAAGGGGTTGGGAAGGGTAAGCTCACCATAATTTACTCTTTGTTCTTCTTTGTTATAAAGAACAGGCTGAAGCATTTGTTAGAGGATAAATAGTAATCTGTTGTGCACTGCTTTTACTTGAAATACTGCTTCTCCTGGTCCGCTGTGAATTCCAATACCTAAAAGTATTACATATTTTTTCATTGTATCACAGAGAAATCTTATTATTGGAAAGAAACTTAACCATCTTATCTTGAATCCATTTCTGCATCATGATTTCTACTATTGTAGTACCTTGCTTGTTATGATTTTGAGTATTTTGGTTGTTATCTTTTGAGTGGATAGTGCTCATAAAGTTTGGTTTTTGCAGTTAAAAACTTTTGCCTTTTCTTTTCTCATGTACAGTTTTCGAACCATACAAAGACAGTAGAGTAGACCTCAACGCACCTAAGTTGCTCTTTATTGCCCTCAATTTGGGGGGTTTAGCTCTAGGTATTTGGAAGGTAAGTTGCATTTTGCTTAGTTTTCCTGAACACTTTGTCCTTTGAAAGGGAAAGATAAATCTGGGGAATTTTTTGTCTTATCATGTTTGTCAATTTTGGCAGCTCAACTCCTTAGGCCTTCTCCCAACACATGCATCAGACTGGGTCTCATCCTTGCCTCCTGCACAGGTTTGTTGTTTTTTTGTTTGCATTATGTAGGCATTATCGGAAAATAACAGTGATTGCTAAAATAACTACAAAATCTTAAGAACTTTGCCTCCCCTTCAGTTATAGACCTAGCTTCGTCCTGCATGTTCTGTGAGCTATGTTTGCTGGATTACATTGATTTCTGGGAAATCTTTTCCCTATGCAAGCTTCAAAACTCTCACTAACCTTAGTTTATTGGTTTTCTTTAATTCACAGGAGGTTGAATTTTCAGGAGGCGGCATGCCTCTGCCTTGACTTGATTCATGTCATAGTTAGGCAATCACAGGGACGTGCTAGGCATGATAAAATACCTGACTGAGAACAGCAAGACTATTTCTTGGCTGATGCAGGAAGGCCTGTTATGTTTGGTCATAAGATCATTCCTTGTGTAGAAGGACATCAGTAGCCAACTTTCATTTGTTTCTACTCACATTCAACGTAATTGATTGTTAGTGAACATCATGTTTCCTCGTATTTGGCTTTACTTTACCATCTCTTTTTTGTATTGAACACCATGTTTGATATTCCAGTCTTTTTGTTAAGGTCTGGGTTTTAGCCTCGGGTAATATTATGACCTTGTAATTCAATTTTTTACTTTTTTACTTTGTTTCTTTTACATGTTGCATTGCATTCATATTATGCCTCTTGGGTTTCACTTTCTCTCTTGTATGCGCATCAGTCATCACCCAATTGAATGATGCGTTCGGATAATGTTTTCTGTGGTTACCAAGACATGTTTTAGAAGCAGCATCGGTCCCAGATGTAATGGATGGATGAGCTCTGGATGATGCCATTCCTCAATGGCGACAAGCACCAAAAATGAAAATGATTTGCCAAATGAATGAAAACCTCTACCATTCAAAACGTTATTTGAACATCAGTTTTAGTATAGTTTATAGGTTGATGTAGCATTTTTTAGCTTTCAAGCTTTTCAAAAAGCTGTGGGGTTGACTTAGAGCAGGTGCGGAGTCACAATCCGGAATCTTGAGTGTGTTAAAAAGATCGAATTCGAGTTGATGAATTTATATCATATTTGATGCATGTATAATAAATTGAACATTAATATGAATCTAGTTCAAATTACTCATGGAAAAGGTCAATATTATTATAATTTTTACCAGAACCTTTCAAAGTATAGAAGTATTTCTATCTTAGAATTTTAATGGTTTTTTAAATTACTAATTGTTAATTATATCAAACTATTCAACTAATTAAAAATATAATTTACTCCCATAACCTTATATTATTAATCTCTTATTTTTGATATTTAAAGGAGTTATTCAGATATTTTTCATATGAATCGAAATTCAAAGAATATAATTTTGAAGTTTCATTCTCAAGATTTTGATAGATATTTATATAATGTCCTAAATACGTTAATCGGAAAAAGCGCTTACTGTTTCCACTATCTGTCTGGTGCATCTTACCCTCTCTCTCTCTCTAATGGATTTCACAGCAGAGCAACTAATCCAATACAACGGTACGGACCCATCAAAGCCAATCTACTTGGCAGTAAAGGGTCGTGTTTTTGATGTCTCCTCAGCCAAATCTTTCTACGGCCCAGGTGGGTCCTATGCGATGTTCTCCGGCAAAGATGCAAGCAGAGCTCTTGCTAAGATGAGCAAGAGCGATGAAGATATCTCTCCTTCTTTGGATGGCCTCACTGAGAAGGAAATGGGCGTTCTTAATGATTGGGAAAAGAAATTTGAAGCTAAGTATCCTGTTGTTGGCCGTGTTGTCGCTGCTTAATTTATCTAATTACACACGTTTCCTCTCAACTATTGAGGTGGGTTGTGTTTAATGAATCTAAAAGATCGTTGCTTTCCACAGCTGTTGTTGTTGGGAATATAAAGTTCATGACTTTGATAAGGTGCGAGTGATGATGATGATAATTCCTGTGTGTGGTTCGTGTGTTTTATAATCGAATAAATTTGGGTTTGTGCTTCCAACTTGGTTTTAATTTATTGCATTTGGGTGCTTTTGTGATTGCATAATTCTTGTTTGGTTTAGTCAATCGTGACAACTCGTTATTGCTGTTCTTGGTTATGCTTTCTTCTAGGTTTAAATCAGGTATTAGTCTCATAGTTCTTATATTTGCCTTTGGAAATGACAAAATGTTTTGATAATTTTAAGTTTTGATATTCTGAATTGGATATCTTGTCAACTGAGGTCATATATAGATGATCCAGTCATTGTGCTATCGAATTTAGTTTCTACAACTGTAAGGAAAAGAATGCTAGAAGACTAAGGTAATGGCAAACAGGGGAGGTAAATGTTATTGACTCAGAAAAAGATCCTTCTTGCCACTATAACTGATGTAGAACTAGGATCAACTGCATCCGTTTTTGCTGGAAGTAGCTAAATAAATGTTGGAGAAGTGGCCATGGAGACCATTGGGTGTCTCCCCAGGCTGAAGCTTGCGCCACCTAAGTGGTGGTCAGTTTTTGAAAGCGAACTGAGAGAGATTAGTGCAGAGAGAAGAGAGCTGAACATTAGACCTACTTGAAATAACTCTGGCATATGCATGTGGAGACTCGGTGAGGCACGTTGGGCAGCTGAGAGCTGTCTTGAATAATCTCTCATGGATGGTTTTTACTGTGGTTGCATACAACTCAACCCTGTGTCCTACTTTTTTTGGGACGGGAGAAGAATTATCGATAGGGAATGTTTAGACTAGGTTAGAATCAACTTCTTTAATTTCCTCTTTTGCCTTTATGATATGAGAAAAGTATGCCTCCATGGTCGGTATGAGGTTATATTCCCTATAGCACTTGGCCAGCAGGCATAGGAACATGTTTCTTCCTTCCTTTTCTAATTTCGTGAAGCGTTCCGATAGTAAGAGTATGTACGCTCTTGAGGCAGGAAGTGGTTTTCTTTCTTAGTCTTTGAGAAAATGTAACCTGAAACTACTGAAAGTGAAAAAGGAATTAACCATAAAGTTAAGCTTAGTTGAGTTGAGTTGGAGAAATCACAAAGTTTCGGATATGAAATAATTGATTAAGAAGAAATTAGCGCATGAAAAAAGGGTAAGTGGTTATGTAACTTCATCGGTTATAGTATTGTGTATTGATATAAAATGTTGGATAGATAGGGACAGAGCCATCAAAGGAGCTAGGGGCTCCTGCCTCGGCTTTACCAGCGACTTCCAATTGGGTAGGGGTGCTTCTGACACCGACCGTCATGAAGGGGGTTCATTCTTCCCCCTTATCTAATTGGGTCTGCATGCCAAAGCTGGCCTGCTTGTCTTGCCTCATTTCCTGCAAACATGGTTGCATCCCATCCTGTCCAAAATGGTTGGGATATTTTCACGTATCTATTGCCCCAGTCAGCCTCGACCAGGTAAAGACACAAAGTCTGCCCTTCCCCCGTTCCTCTTATATACTGTCCTGAATCTCCAGCCTCCAGTGTATATTTGTGTATACGGAGTTGAGGGTCTTTTCATTCTGCTGTTAATGTTAATTGGACGTTAGTCTGTTATCTTTTATGTATCACATGATGTAGGATTATGGATCGATTAATAACATAGTAATACATTTCAATTTTTATTAAATATCAAATATTCATTAATTGTTATTTACATATTAATAATTAATTAATGTAAAATCCATGAATGTTGTGATCTAATCTAACCAGCCAGCTAGCTAACTCTGTGGTTCCCTTGTTTTATGTATTATTCTTTAGGGTTTATTTTGCATGAAGATAAATATATTTTACATTAAATATATCATATGAAATGATAGTTTATAGTAAATTAATATTTTAAAATAATATGTGGACGTTGTAAGACTAGTTATTGGCAGTAATGATTCAAACTACCAGGGAAACGATGCTTTTCATGCAAGTAATCTAACCTCACTTTCCTCTTATTCATATTCAGGATATATGTTTTGGCAATCCATCCATTAAATTAGAAAATGGAATCTAATTTTAATCAATAAAATTTTCTAAAAATGGAAAATGTCTTCACAAGCAATTCCATCTTCTTCAAATCCATTTTCACAATGCATCCGATGAGGATTCCTATCACCAACCCGCTTGCATAACCCATTGCCACCACCTTCCAGCCAAATTCCAAAGCAAAACCCGAGTGATGATCTTCTT
>CANYBF012470253.1:0-16657 GCA_948192965.1 Dalechampia spathulata | reverse complement strand
AAACAATTCGGTTTTCAATTATATTCATGCATAAATATCACAAATAACACAAAATAGCAATTGAAATCAATCATGACAATTAAAAACAATGCAAAATCAATAAAAAGAATTGGTTTACCAACCTCTTGTAGTTTCTCCAACGCTCCAAACGTTAGGGAATCCAGAAAATAGTCTAATCCAAATGTTAGGGTATTAAAATCGCCTAATTCTAAATGATTTAGTGCATTTTAATTGATCCTAAAGGCTTAGATTAATTAAGAATGGTGTTTAGGGATGTGTGAATCACGTTTTGGCTGCTGACGGCTACTAGAATTCTAGGGTTTCGCGTCTCAAATTCTGAACCCTTTACCAAATGGCAGAATTAGGGTTTTAGGGAGTCTGTCCCTGGGTACATATGCGTACGCGTATGTCACATATGCTAAACCCTAAAACATATGCGTACACACATGTCCACATATGCTAAACCCTAAAACATATGCGTACGCATATGCCCACATATGCCAAACCCTAGAGACATACGCGAACGCGTATGCCTAAGCATATGCGGTAGGGCCAAAACATATGCAGCGTGTGACGCCCCGAAACGGGCCAGAACTGGCCCAGAACGGCCCAGAATGCCCTGAATCAACCCGGATTGGCCTAAAACCAACCCAAATTGGCCTAGAAACATCCTGGATCGATCTGGAACAAGCCGGTCCAAAAACAGGGTGCGACAGGCCTATCAGGCCATTTAGGGCCAAAAAGTGGCATTTAGCATGCCGAAAGCCGTATCTTGAAGTGAAAACATGTTCTGTGTATTCATAACACTCAAAATGGGTAACAATGGGTAGCGGGCCTTAATAGTGCCTCTAGTGGGCCCCACAGCGTAGTGGACCCCAGAAGTGGCCTACGGTGTGCTAAGTGCTTTGCCTAGCGTAGGTAACAAGTGAAGGGTGTTCTGTGCATACAGAACACTCAGAATAGGCTAACAGAGGTGGTGGGCCCTACCTATGTACTATTCATGATGAATTGTGACCTAGGTTCAAAATGCAATATTTTACATTCTGTGTATTCTGCCATGTGTAGGCAGGTGTGAAATGTATTTTGTGTGCAACGAATACATAGAATAGACTATCAGGGGCAGTGGTCCCTACTAGTGCCTTTGGTGGGCCCCACAGTGTAGCGGGCCTAAATAGTGGCATTTACGATGCCAAGCGTTGTGCCTTGTGTACGTCAACTGTGACATGTATTCTGTAAGTACAGAATACACAGAATAGGCCAATAGGGGTGGTGGGCCCTACCTGTGTACTATTTATGATGAATAATAACCTAGGTTCAAAATGCAATATTTTGCATTCTGTGTATTCTGCCATGCATAGGCAGGTGTGAAATGTATTCTGTGTGCAATGAATACACAGAATAGACTATCAGGGGGCAGTGGGTCCTACTGGTGCCTTTGGTGGGCCCCACAGCGTAGCGGGCCCAAATAGTGGCATTTGCAATGCCAAGCGCTGTGCCTTGCGTAAGGCAACTACGACATATTTTTTATAAGTACAGAATACACAGAATAGGCCAATATGGGTGGTGGGCCCCACCTATGCACTATTCATGGTGAATAGTACCCTCGGGCCCAAAATGTGATACTTTGCATTCTATAAGTTTTACTTTGCGTAGGCATGAATGAAGTGTGTTCTGTAAGTACAAAGCATCCAGAATAAAGAAATGAGCATGGCAAGCCCCGCCAGGTGCCTTGGTGGGTCCCATCAACCATAGTGTATTATGTGTACTAGAATACACAAAGGAATCCACAGAGGCATATGTACATAGTCAGGGTCGATTTCGGGGACTAATACCAAGCCGAATCAATAAAAACCCGAAACTACATGGGTGTGAAAAGTCAAGGTCAACAATTTGCCCCCTGATCAGGATCATCTTGAGGTGACACAAGTGTAAGTTGTCAAAATGATATCTGATCATAACATGACTTTTCACAAGGAATAGGAAGCATACCTGACCAATGTTCATGTTGAGGTCTGATGCTCATGCTGAGGCTTGTTTCCCAATTCTGTCACTGGGAGCCGTTGCTCGAGATGGAAGATCAAGGCTGATATGGGAAACCCAATTTGGCAATTGGGAGCCCGATGCTCGGGCTAGATGATTAAGGATGATCAATGGTCCTCAATGGGACTGATGGCAACGCCACGAGTAAATCATCTGGAGTCGGTGTCTAGATGCATATGTGTTAGGATTTAAGAATCAAGGGCTTGGTTCTGTGATCACTACTGGATCGTGTGGTCAACAGCGGGACCGGGATGACCATCTACTGGGTTAATTTTTGTGCCATCAATAAATGTCAGATATCTCTGAAATAGCTTTCAAGATCCTTTGCTGGGTCTTTGACATTTCTGGTCGACAGTTCTGACCAGTATATACCCCAGTTCCATTACTGGGGGCTCGATGTTTAGGCTATTCTGATCAGGGCTAACCGGTGGTCACTGCAAGACCGATGGCTTTCGTGCGAGTGAATCACTTAAAGTTAGCATTCATGTGCCTATGCGTTAGGATTTTGGAGTCAAAGGCTTGACTCTGCGATCTCTGCTGGATCGGGCTGTTCTATGGCGGAACCAGAGGTGACCTTCTGCTGGGTCGGGGTGATCAACCATCAGATCTTGTTCTCGCACTATCAAATAAGTGTTGTCTGTCTTCAAACTTTGCCTTTAGGACCCTCTGTCGGAATGCAACACTATCTGGTCAACTATTTGACCAAAGTCAAAGGCTTGACTATTTTTGATCATCTGCTTGATCAATTTCCTATCTTTGCCAGACATACGAAAACAATTTATCAGTGAAATTGGTATTGAAATGGTCCAGGAAAAATACCTAAATTTTTAAGTATCTGTCTGCTGCTTTCTGACTGAATTTTTGGATTTTTCACACATCACGGGTCATGAAAATTAGGCTCAGTATAGCAAACGACCTCCAAAAATTTTCAAAATTTTTACCAGAGGCCTAATTCTTCATGTGAAATTTAGTGGGAGGGTGGCGTACATTAACAGACTCCCAAAATGGCAGGCGCATGTTAGTAAAATTTGTAATATGCGGTTCACGTTCTCTTATGTGTAGCGCACATAGCTTGGAAATTTTATATTTCCAGGCTTCCAATCTAAAAATCATTTCATTTCTCCTCCAAAACTCAATTTTCTCTGAAACCCCAGACTAAAAACCTTGTTTTTTTGCAAAAATGGTCAAAATTAGGATGCAACTGACCCCCCAGGACCCCGTATTCGTCCCAAGTTACACTCTAACTAAGCTTATTACATGTGACACCTACTTTGGAGCTCGTTTTGATGATGCAATTGTAGAAACTTTTGCCATAGACTCACATCAGTCCTGAGCTCCTCCCGAGAAGGTGAATTTTCTGCAATTTGGCTCGATTTTTTAGTTTTTATGGCTTTCCTGAAATTTGATTTTTAGGCTATTTTTGATGTGTTTAGGCTAGTGTTAGGCTAAAATTTTATGCTAGACTGAAGCTAGGGTTAAGTAGGCTCGAGTTTGTCTGAGCAGTTTGGAAAAAATTATGATTTTTAGTGCAAGTTTCACTATGTATGGCATACATAACATTATGTGTGGTGCATATAGCTTTTGTGTGGTGCACATAATGCTATGTGTGGCACACATAGCAGTGAAAAATGGGCCAAAGTGCCCATTTTTGACCATTTTCTGAGTGTTTAGGCATTTTAAATATTAATGGGCATTTAGGATTAATGGGAGGAGCTTTGAACCTCTGAAAGTGTTATGTTTATTCTATAATTTATTCTGAAGTCTGACTTAAATTCTGTATTTTACAGAGGGAACGGACAGTTGTAGGCAACGATAGTATTCGAGGCGTCTTCAAATGGTACTCCCAGTTGCCTCGGGAGATATGTGTAAGAGTAGATCAGAGCTGCTTCGATCCATATATCTCTTGCTTCACTGGCATGGATAAAAAGTATAGTAGGCTTGTTATGACTACCATGATTGAGCAGTGGATGGATTCCATGCATACCTTCCACTTGCTGGTAGGTGAGATCGCGATCACCCCGGGGATATTTACTAGAATCACCAGGTTATAGTGTGTAGGACTGCCTGTCCAATTTGATGCGTGGTTTACATCACCCCATTGCCAGTATGGTGTGATATTTGACCTCCTAGGAGTATCGCCTAATATGAGAGGAGGACACATTATTTCTTATGATTACCTCTAGGAAGCGGTGCTGGTAGAGAGACTTGGTCGGACGATCTCAACGGACCAGTATACCCGCAGTTTCTTACTGTATGAACTAAGGAGCACTCTATTTAATGATGCCAGAAATAGCATTTAGTATTATGGGCCCTACATGACTTAGATTCCATTAGGTGGTATGATTGGAGCAGTGCTGGTCTAGCCCATTTGATGCAAGGGTTGGCCCTTTGCAGTAGATAATGTAGAGATCACTTTATTGGCTACTGGCAGGTTATAGAGGTAAGCAAAATCCTACTGATTCTGTTACTGTAGCATACATTTGTATAAGCCTTGCTGAGTGTGTATATTGACCTTGCAAATCATAGCATATAAGTTTGGGCCACTGCCAGAGCCCAAGATCCTGCATAGGGTATCGCTCAATTTCCCATGAATGCAAGCTTGGAGCGTACCAAGGCAAAGGCTCGAGCACATAATGGATGAGTTGAGAGAGCACCTTAACAATCTGACCTGGGATCAGGTAATAATTTAATTAGTATTAAACTATATTGAAATGGCTTGAGAAGTACCTACGTAGGTGTCTAATTTCACGTCATTGTGGGTATAGGTGCGTCCCCATCCTTGGAGTAACATGTATCCGCGACCAGATTACATGATGAGCTCGATGCGTAAGGATGAGCAACATATATTGTTGGAGGGCCTTGAGAGTAGACTCTTCTATTTAGGTGAGCGCATTTTGGATTGGTATCTAGGACCAGAGAGCTAAGTGGAGCCTGCTGTACCACCAAGGGTGATGTTCTGGGTGGCTTGCACTGATGCAGACCCAGAAGTGCTTGCTAGGTTAACTAGCATTCCCGGGCAAGATCGCTTGTCTGATTTGCCAGTAGATTATACCACCTTTATTTAGTTGAGGTTTTTGGGACCTGTGGAGCTCTCCACATGTCAAAGCCAACGTGACCAATTTAGTGGGACCGGAGGGAGGTTCATTTCCCATGGCAGTCAAGGCAGACATCATGGTTTGTCAGGGGTTGGCAGTTCTCGAGATGGCAGCACTTTAAAGAGATCCCTTGATTCCAGGGCTGATGCGGTCCCACCGGTGATGATGTCAGCCACTCCAGAGGTACCCCCAGGATATGGGCATCTGGCAGACTTTGTAGAACGTCAGCTGATGTGGCCACAGAACCTGCTGATCTTTACTTATAATGCAACCAAGCGTCTTTATGAGACTTCCTTTCCGATGCCGGCAAGGAGCGAGATTGAGTTTGATCCTCTAAACGTGACCCATGTGAGTATGCTTATTTGGATGCATTTTTGATTTCAGTGGTCTGATGTGTGTTTGACCTGTGCAAGTGCCTCGAGATGCCATGGCCGATGCTTCCATGTTACTGATGGGGCTGCATCACTATCATACGTTTGAGATGCTAGACATTCAGGTGAGTACCTGTTATAAAATGCAAGTGCATGGGTATGCATGGATGCATGGCTTATATGCCTATATGCTTGTGTTTGCAGTCAAGCAGGTAAACAGAGCGAGCGGAGCATGACCGCTACATCCAGATGACAGAGCCAATGGGGCAGGAGATTGCTCGGTTGACAGCGCGACTGGAGTGTTATAATATTAAGATCCTGGATAGTCCTAGTCTTGATGACCACTCCGGGGAAGATGATGCATAGAGAGGACATGATGTCAGGCTCTCATATGCATGACATTTGAAATTTGTAGATTCTATATTAGAATAAGATAGTACATTACAGACTGGCATTGCGTGCCTAGTACGCCAGGGCTGTTGCGTACAGACTGTAAAAACAGACAAAGGCTTGTACTTTGTATCTTTTAGATTTATTAGTGGAATCCAAAGTCATTTGCTACTATAAATACATCATGCATTTATGTTTCATTAACAAAATATAACATATTTACTCTTCTTTGCAGAATTTACAATGACTCAGCAATCACTGTCTGCTTTCCATGCTCTTTCTCGTCGTTGGGGTAACAAAGAATGGAGTCGATTGGGTGAGATTAGACTCCAATACCTGAGAACCTTTTAGCAAGTCATGATCAACAATGCTTTCTTGCATGCTGTTGCCCAATTCTGGGAACCAGTGGTCCACGTATTCTGGTTCCAGCATGTTGAGCTGTATCCGATGTACGAGGAGTTTGCTGCTATCCTCGGAGTCACTTGTGAGATGTCGATGATGTTGATAACGCGTACGCTAATAGAAGAAGCTAAATTGTATTTTATGAGGGCCTTTGACATCAATCTGACCACTACAAGGTCTCTCTTAGCTATAGAGGATTCTGTAGATGTTGTTGCTCTTTTCCGGCTGTGTGGCCAGAAATCTGTGGAAGACCCTTCATGGCTGAGGGTAGCTGGGTTTGGATTGTTGGCGCAATTCCTTTTTGTCAATCCATCTGATCATGGAGATTTACTGATTGGGCCTGTGACAGACCAGATGATGCAGGGTCGGACCCCTTTCCCCATGATTGTAGCCGAAACAATCATCGGTCTAGATAAAATAAAGCAAGGCCAGTCTGAGCGCTTCAGTAGTAGTCTGCTTCAATTGCAGGTAAGGGTTCTAAGTCACCTTTACAGGTTTTCAACTTAGAAAAGCTGTATTTTTGCCCTAATTTTTACATGAGTTGCCTTTTGTAAGGTTTTCAGCTCATCAGGTTTCTGTTTTGCTTTCAGACCCTAATTTTTGCCTGAACTGCCCCCTTGGGTTTTCAGCTCAGCGGTTGCTCTAAATTTTGCCTGAGAAGCCTTTTGCAAGGTTTTTAACTCAGCAAGCTTTTATTTTGTCTTATTTTATTACAGATTTGGCTTCAAGAGAAGCTCATAATCCTGGCACTACCGGCAGATGATTTTCAAAGGTACGCACCTCATAACCATATGCGCCGAGGCTATGCTTTCAGTAAGGCAAAGACGATGAACTTCCATGGCTAGACTGAGTGAATGGGGACCCGACCTGAGAGCGAGATCAGGTGGGGCTACCCCTGGTGGCGTATATAGTATGTGACTATAAATACCTATATAGACTGCTAGGATCTATCATCAATACGGTCACTAATAAACTATTCCTCAACTGACAGATTTTGAGGGAGGAAAGTTGGTACCTCACTTCGTGGAGCACGTAGAAAGGACCTGGCCTCATCGTCGGATAGCGCTGGTAGAGATTCCTGGAGCTGGATCCGCCATGGATGATGAGTACAAGTTGTGGGTGTTGCGCCACATCTGAATCCTGTACTACAAGATATTGTTAAGTAATAAAATAATATATAATAAAGAAAAATAGTGCTTTGTGTTTGCAACTAATATTACTTATGGCTACGTTTATGAACATGTGCTCCATTTACATTAATGAGATTACAATATTTACATGAAAAATGTTAAAACCAACACAGGAATTCTTTGATGTGCACTATACTTGACTCCTATTATTGACCAGCCTCGTGTGAGATTTTCTGATCAACTATTTTAACGCTCTCATTTTACCTCTCAAGAGTTCTAACTTTTACATGAGTCACCCGAGCAGATTTTTAACTCATTGAGCAAATTTTCTTTTACCTTAACTTTTGCGTGAACCGCCTATGTAGGTTTTCAACTCACCAGGCTTTTTATCTTTATTTTGCTATTTTTCTTTTGCCCTTTGCTCTTGATAAAATATTTCTTCAGCCGGTCAAGGTTGACAAGTTCTGAGAACTCGTTACCCTCCAAATCCAAGATGCGAACAACGCCTTTAGAGAGGATCTTTTTAACTAGGAATGGGCCTTCCTAATTAGGTCTAAACTTCCCACGAAGGTCACGGATAGCTAGTCTAACCTGCTTCAGAACTAAATCACCTTCCTGTATAGTAACAGGCTTGACCTTTTCTGTTGAATGCATTGGCCATGCATTTTTTGTAAAGCTGTAGATGATAGAGAGACTTCAGCCGTTTTTCATCAATAGTGACCAGCTACTCGTACCTGGCCCTTTTCCACTCAGCTTCTAACAACTGAGATTCCAGAATGACTCGAAGTGATTTCAGCTTCACTTCAATTGGCAATACGGCTTCTGTCCCTTAAACCAGAGCATAGGGGGTAGCATCTGTGGGACTCCTTATAGTGGTTCTGTAACCCCATAAGGTGAATAGTAGCTGCTCATGCTAATCTCTGTAGGTCTGTACCATTTTGGCTAAGATCCACTTGATCATCTTGTTAGCCGCTTCGACCACCTCATTAGCTTAAGGACGATACAGAGAGGATTGATGGTGCTTAATCCCATACTTTTCCAGCAAGTCTGCAACTTGGGCCTGGAACTATACCCTATTATCTGACACTAGATGATGCGATACCCCATATCAGCATATGAGATTCTTCTCTATAAACTTGGCAACCTGCCTTGCCCCCGGTTTACCATAGGATTCTGCCTCCACCCATTTAGAGAAGTAATCTATGGCTACCAGTATGTACTGATATCCGTTGGATGCATTTGGATGAATCTCACCCATGATGTCAATTCCTTATGTTGAGAATGGCCAAGGCGTTGTCAAATTCTATAATTCGACTGGCGGCAAATGACTCAAATCTCCATGCATCTGGTATTCATGACATCTCTGTACAAACTGTATGTAGTCTATCTCCATGGTGAGCCAAAAATATCCTTGGCGTAAGATTTTCTTGTAGAGCGTGAATCCATTCATGTGGGGTCCACATACACCAGCATGTATTGTTTCCATAACGGATTCAATTTCCTTCCCCTATATGCATCGGAGCTGCATCCCATTTACTATTCTTCTGTAGAGAACACCTTGATGCCAGGTAAAGTTGGACGCTAGCCTACGTAGAGCTAGCTTATCAGTTCTGTTGGCTTCTTCTGGGTAAGTTCCAGTCTTCAGAAAGTTCATGATATATGCATACCATGGGATCTCATCTGATGGGTCTAGCGTCATAACCCGTTCTCCAAAATAGCAAGGGATCCTTAATTGCTCAATAATCACAGGTTGAGCTTGAATCTACGATTGCTCACAAATTAAAGCCAGTGTAGCTAAGGCATCAGCCATCTGATTCTCTTTACGTGGCATGTGAATGAACTGGTATGAGCTAAAATTATAGACCATGAGCTTCATGTATTTAGCATAAGGCTTGAGCCTCTCTTCTTTGATATCCCACTCGGTTGTGGATTGATGAATGACCAGCATTGAATCACCAAAAATCTATACATCTTAGGCACCGACCATTAATAATGCTTCAAGCTCGAAGAGACATGCCTCATACTCAGCCATATTATTAGTGACTAAAAAGCACAGTCGCTTTGAAAGCATGATGAATTCACCTTCAGGAGTGATTAGTAAAACTCCTATACCTGTACCCCTTTTGTTGACTACGCTGTCAAAGTGCAATTGCCATTTCTGGACATCAACTACCCTCAAGTATTCATCTGGGAAGTCCAGTTCAAAGGTTTCAGAGTCATCCATCAGCCTGGATGCTAAGAATTCAGCAACTGCTCTGCCTTTAATTACCTTGGTAGTGATGTACTGCACATCAAACTCTGACAACAGGATTAGCCACTTAGAGAGTTCCCCTACTAGTGAAGGGGCTGCATACAAGTACTTCATAAGGTCAACCTTAGAGATTTCCTACACTTGATATGACTGGAAGTAATGTCTGAGCTTCTTGGTGACCCAGACCATAGCCATGCAAAGTTTCTCAACAGTGCTATACCTACACTTTATTGGCAATAGCTTCTTGCTCAGATAATAGATAGCATGCTTGACTCCTGCATCATTCTCCTGAGCCATCATAGCACCCACTGACTCCTCCTCTAAAGCTAGATAGAGAAGTGGTGGTTTTCCTGGTCGAGGTGGTTACAGGATCGGTGGGTTGGAGAGGTAATGCTTCACCCTTTTAAAAGCAAATTGGCAATTCTCATCCCAAACCATAGCCTGGTTCTTCCTCAAAAGCTTGAAGATAGGCTCATACATAGTAGTGAGCTTGGCAATGAATCTGCTGATGTACTAGAGTTGTCCCAAGAATCCCCTAACTTCAGTCTCAATTCTGGGAATAGGCATCTCAATGATCGACTTTACCTTGTCTAGATATACTTTAATACCTCTCTGGCTAACAATGTGGCCTAAGAGCTTGCTAGACGTCACCCCAAAAGTGCACTTCTTTGGATTCAGCCTGAGTCCATATGTCTCAATGCGTGTGAGAAATCTCTTAGAGCAGCTGGATGCTCTTCTCTGGTGGGAGATTTCACCATCATATCATTCACATAGACTTCGACCTTGTTGTGGATTAAATCATGCAATAGGGTTGTTACAGCTCTTTGGTAGGTTGCAGCTACATTCTTCAAGCCAAAGGGCATGACCTTGTAGTAGTAGGTCCCCCATTCTATGATGAAGGCTGTCTTCACCTTATCTGTGACTGCCATCAGGATTTGGTTATATCCTAAAAATCCATCAGCAAAGGAGTACATGGCACTAGCGGCTATGCTGTCAACTAGCACATTGATGTGAGGCAAAGGAAAGTCATCCTTTGGGCATGCCTTATTCAGATCCCTATAGTCTACGCAGACTCTGACCTTGCCGTCTTTCTTGGGAATTGGAACCACATTAGCCAACCATTTTGGATAGTCAACCACTTCAAGGAATTTGGCATCCAACTGCTTCTAGATATCTTCCTTGACCTTCTTAGACCATTTTGGTCGGAAGGGTTGTAACTTCTTCTTGACTGGCTTGTACCCTAGCTTGGTAGGGATGTTGTGTTCTGTAATAGACCTGTCAACACCCGACATATCTTCATAGCCTAGAGCAAAGGCTTTTACATGCTTTTTTAATATGCTGATTATTTATGTTCTCTCATCAGAGGTCAAGTCTGATGCAATCTGGAGGAAACATGGCTTGTCATCTATGTTAATGTTAACATTTTCAATGCAAGATGCATTAATGTCAAAAATGCTCATGAAATGCTGATGCTCATGCATAATGCCATCAGAATACAAGTCAAAAACATAAGCAAAGTTGCTCTTTATTGCTTCATATTTAGATGGGATTGCATCATCATTAAAAAGTAAGGAAATAGGGACATTAGAGTCCTTATATACAAGCTCCTTAAATGTGCTCTCCATTAGCGTGGCGATGTCCTTGTAGACCTTTGGGAGTAGCAGGTCTTCCACATCTAAGTTCTACAGCTTGGATCCCAGTGCAACGACTGTAGCAGGCTCCGGCTCCAGGCGACCGGTGGTGAGATCAGCAACATCACCAAAGATCTGGAAAGCATCATTAGAGCTTATGGTGAATGCAGCAGCAGTCTTCCCATGTGCTGTCAGGGCTGACAGGTCATAAACATCACCAAAGATGGCAAACTGTTGCTCATAGAAGTCCTCCGAGTTAGGCAACTTGGGAGCATGATAATTCTAAGTCTCTCCTTGGATGAAGAGAACCATCTTGCACTCCTCTGGTTTATCTAAGGTGTAGGGATCAAACCCAATGCAGTACCTCTCCTCCCACATGGCTGTAGGAATGTCAAATTCAATTGGGCCTTGTTGATACAGGCCCAAACCTATGCCAGGCATGTAGTGCATCATGCACATCATGTTCTCCATAGTGAGACTCGATTGGTATGAGTTAGGCTCAGGTTCCCTGATAACAGTGATCTGGAAACTAGTCATGAAGGGGACACCTTCCCGGATGCAGGCCAGGGCTACCTCGTCATTAGCAAGAATAGTAACCACACCTTCATTGTGTGGAAACTTAATCTTCTGATGTAGGGTGGATGACACACCTCCTAGTGGATGGAACCATGGTCAGCCCAAGAGCAGCGTGAATGACACCAGAATGTCAAGAACTGTAAACTCCACCAGTGACTCGATTAGCCCAATAGTGACAATGGCAATGAAGGTACTAGTAACCTCTCGTTTAGACTCGTCGTAAGCCCTGATAATGGTCTTACAAGGTTTAAGGTCTAAAAGTTGAATCCCAAGCTTGGGAAGCACTTTAAGTGGGCAGACATTGATGCCAGAACCGTCATCCACCATGACATAGGGGGTGGTGAAGTTCATGATGTTCACCCTGATGAACAATACCCTATTGTAGCGAATTCCCTTGATCGGTAAATCCGCATCAGAAAATGTGATCATGTTAGACGGTAGCCCCTGGTTTACCAACTGACTCTTCATGCTGAAAATGGAAGTAGAGGGAGAGATCCCCATGCTTGAGAGTGCCTTAATAATGACCCATTGATGCTGTTGGAAGGACATTACCAGGTCCTAGATGTTGATGTTTGCTTGGGTCTTCTTCAGCTGTTTGACCATAACATTATCAGGTTGAGCAACCTGATCAGCTGGCAACGGAGCTGGAACATTGCTTGGACCAGCTTGATCCTTAGTGGGCCTAGCCTCAGTTGGCTTCTTGGGAGCTTTTAGCTTCTTCCCGAGGTTGGGAGGAGTGAATACCTTGCCACTACAGGTCATGTTACGAACCTGAGAGGACATCTTATTGGCACCCAACCCTTTCTGTTGCTTGGGTGGTTTTGGTGTTGATTTGGTTACCTTGGGAGTTTCAGCTAGCTTACCCTTATCAGGACCCTGTATGTCTGATGCTTCAGGTTTAGAGGATTTCTGAGTAATTGCTGACTCATCCTCTGAGCTATCGTACCATATGTCAATGGCACCAATATCGAATCCACCACCAAGGCAGAAGGTGATAGCAGGCAATTGAGCAGTCTTCCCACTACTGAAGGGAGAGAAGGAGTTCAGAATTAGGGATTCTGGTAACCCTGATTGGAACATGTAGGTGTGGTAGGCTTTATGGTAGTTTGGCAACGGGTTTATTTTGGTAGATGGTTTAGATTTCTCAGGGTCTTCAATCTCACCAAAGTCGATGAGGTTCTAAATGATGAGTCTGAGGGAGCGACAGTCATCAATGTTGTGACCATGGTGCTGGTGATAGTGGCAGTATGTTTTGGTATCTACTGTGGCTGGAGGTAGTGTTTTGAAGTTTGGTTCTAGGGGCTTGATGAGTTTTGCTTTAAGGAGATGGCCAAAAACCTTGGAAAGTGGCATTCCAAGATCTGAGAATTTTCAGGATGGCATAGTGTTCCAAAGTATAGGGTTTGGTATTTGTACAGTGTGGATGTGTTGTGGTTTTGGTATTTATAGGGCGTTGGCGTAGTGAGTTTTTGGTTGTGTTTGTGTGTAGGTGGTTATTTTGGGTTCGAAGAAGGAAGGCTCCTTTTTCTTACCCTCAATTTACTCGATGTGTTGTCCCACTGAGTAGATGTCCTCAAAAGCATGGAACGTCTGATACTTCAGCTTATCCTGGTAAAGTGGCAGCAACCTCATGATAAGCTTGTTGACCATGTCAGATTCAGATGGCTTCTGTCTGACCAATGCAGCTTTGTTCATCCAGTGACTGAAATAATCCATGAAAGATTCATTGGCTTTTTGCTTAACCATTTCCAAATGCATCAAGGTTACATCAAATCAGAACTTGAACCTGTATTATTTACAGAAAGCAGTACAGAGAGGCTTCCACTCGACCGTGGTTGCTTTGTTTAGACTGTGATGCCAGGCTAGCGCTGGTCCCTCTAGTGAGATGAAGAAGAGTCAGACAATTTGATCATTTGACAGGTCTGTAGTGCTCATCAGCATGGTGTAGGTCTTTAAATAGTTCTTCGGGTCCCCAACTCCATTGTATTTGGGAATGTCTAGGAGCTTGAACTTAGCAGGCAACCCCTTGATAGCTCTGATAGAGAACTCATCAAAATCCAGATTGGACCCCATGCCTTTGGTCTTCATGATAGACTATAATCGTTCTATCTTTTGCTCTAAGACAGTGGTCTTAGATTTAGGAACATCATGTATATGGAGTGAGACATCATCATAGGTCTCCATGTCATACAGATTGACACCCTTCCCCTTTTCCTTGATCGGAGCGAGCAGGGTGATGAATTCAGTAGGACTAAGAGCCTCCCGGATCTACTGTTACAAGAGGGTCTTGAAGTCATCATTCAAAATCTTGGCCATAGACTGATCAATGAGCTTCTGAACTGCAGCAAGTGTGGCCTAATCCAGTGTTGAGGTAGCAAGACCAGATGAGGATGCGGCATTCCTAGCGTTCTGTGAGTCTGACATGGTTTTGTACATGACAGAAAAGGTTAGCATGGATGCATAAGTATGCACATACAGTTGTGTATGATGGACATGATGCGACACGTAGAATGTATGTGTGACCTATGCTAGGAAATATGCGATGTTATGGCTGTAACAAAGCGAGTTAGCATGTGTATGCATAGGTGCATGTGATACATCACGTAGGATATAAGCATGTCCTATGCTAGGAAACATCCAGCGTTATGACTGCAAAGAAAATTTATTAGTAGATTGTATGGTATGCATGTATGCGTGTTTGGACAGAAAACACGAAAAGGTTAGCTAACATGTAGCATGCAACAACGCTCAATTCCAACCTTATACCTCCATGAGATTTGGTCAATTCAAGTTCTCCTATCCTAGGTAGGAATACTAACCCGGAGTTACACTGGGAACTCAAGGCGCGATTCTCTCAAATAAGCAAGCAAATGGTTTTGATCGTTGCCTGATCATATGAGGGATTACAGCAAAAACCCGACATCATTTTGACCTAATCATATTGCAATGATAAGAGAATGTCGATGGAATTAGCATGAGGTTGTGTAACCATATGGAATCATGAAAATATTCCAACTCTTAGTATAGCAATATGGGTATGATCATATTGTTATGATAAGAGTACGCCCGTGGAATAAGCGTGAGGTTGGGAAACCATATGGAATCATGAAAGGATTTTGACTCTTAACAGAGCAATACAGGCATGATCATATTGTTATGATAAGAGTACGCCCGTGGAATAAGCATGAGGTTATGCAACCATACAGAATCATGATAGGATTCTGCCTCTTAGTAGAGTAATATGTGGGAGGAAAATAGGCCAGGTTTATGCAAATCCACTCACATGATAAGGAAAAGATCCATATAGCATGCAATAACGGTCCTAGTTTGGAATGTTTCTAGGCTTACTACATGGGCTTTAGTACGGTTTTGAGAACAAGCTAAGGTCCCCCACCACATTGTCCAGAACCTATCCAACCAAATGGAATCATCGATATAGGACTATACCTTGCATCTATCCGTCAGGAATATAGTGCAGCGAATGGTGAAGGCAGACATGCTTTCCCAAGGAGTTGAATGGAGTCCAGGGTACTCCCTCACCCATAATCACCAGCTTGACACGGGAGGTTATGTGGTGTGTGCAGACATGTAATAGTGTTATGATGCATACAATTAATCCAACTATGATAGGAAAATTGATATGGAAACTCTTAGATGCCACCACTCTTTCACCATGATGTCCTCAGTGGAGTCACAACTATGAGCGTCAGTTTTTGCCAGGGCCTAGAGTGAGGTTTGAAAAAGTCACGGACCAGGGACCGTACTTGGAGCGAAAGTGCAGTCTTCCTAAAACATTCCCTCAGGGAATGATACAGACTCAAAAGAGTCGAAAGGAGTCACCATCGGATGGTTCCAGATTTGGCCCAACCGACCCATAGCATAGTGCTAGTTGAACCCTTCAGAGATTGGGTTCGGGTGGTGGAGATCTATTCTATGAGTTTCCAAAATTGATTTTACCATTATAGTTGGAATTAATTGTCCTAGGCAGGCAAGCATGAAATGTAAGCACACAACACGTCATGTGAGTTGGCGTTATGAGGTTGCACGTAAAATGACATATAAAGCTATATGGCATTTTAGATGGCATGGCATATGCATGTCATGTGATATAACAATAAAAGTAACATGGCATATGCATGACATGTGAGCATGGATGACATATCATATGCATGACATGACAACCTAATATGATGTGTAAGCACATAATCATGGCAAATAGTGTGAGGCATTATGCATTAATGTTATCTTGGATTTGTTTTAGCATTCAGCATATAGCGTATGCAATGCGTATGTATAGTGTATGGGGTGTGACATAGCATATGCATGACATGTAAGATTAATGGTCATTTCATATGCATGATATGTGAAGTGATGCGTGACATGGAATATGCATGGCATGTATCATAGAATATGCTTGTGTCATGTGACATGGCATGTGAAGTGATGTATCATATACATGACATGGTATAATGTATAGCATACCATATGCATGGCATGTGAAAATGATGTATGACATGGTGTATGCATGACGTGGTATAATGTATAGCATACCATATGCATGGCATGTTAGATGGATGACATACTATATGCATAGCATGTGAAGTGAATGACATACCATATGCATGTCATGTTAAATGAATGACATACTATATATATAGCATATGAAGTGAATGACATACCATATGCATGGCATGTGATGTATGGCATACCATATGCATGGCATGTAGGATGATGAATGGCATGGTACATGTATGACATGGCATAGTGGTGC
>CANYBF012469974.1:0-25976 GCA_948192965.1 Dalechampia spathulata | reverse complement strand
ATTATCAATGTTGATATAACTATTTTTTTAATTATTTATTTTACTAGATTTGATTTTTTTTACCATAAAATAGTTTTTATGCCACATATATAATATTTTTATATTTTAATCCTTCTAATTCTTAAATCAAATTCTATTTTTAGTCAAATTCATTATCTGCACTTTATTTTTCATCATATATTGTTGTTCAGAGGATAATTGAATATTTCAAAGATTAATATTTATTTTTAAAGTCTAAAATAAAAGTCAAAATTAACATAAAGCTTTAGTGATAATGAAACTAAAAATATAAAGGTATACATATAGCCCTATGTGTGCCACACATAGGCTATGTGTGGCACACATAAGGTTATATGCGCAGCATATCCCCTGCAAAATAGTGACAAAATAGAGGTTTTCGAGAAAAATGTGAAATCTAACCCGGATCTAGGCAGATTGAAGCTAGATTTGTGTAGTTTTAGTTACAAAACAGCATTAGCAACCAAAACCTAACATGATTGAAGCCAATCACAAGAAAATCAAGCCAAAAATTGAAGATTTAAGGAAAAATCCAAAGAAAATTGAAGGCAGTAGGTTTTTCTTCAAGGTCTTGCTTTTAAACATGATTAGGGAGCCTAACTAGAGCCAATTAGTCTCTAAATCCTACTAATTTAATTAATTAAGTTCTTAATAAATTGAGGTGTGATTTTGGCAAAGTTTTGGCTTACTTTTAGCAATTTTCGAAGTCCTTTTCATGAACCTCTAACCTTATATTTATAGGGAAAATTAGGGTTTGGTAAAATTGTAATTTTCAATCCAAAAATTGAAAATTCAAAGGCTATGTGTGCCACACATCATGGCATGTGCGCTACACATAGCCTATGTGTGCAGCATATTGTGCTATATGCGCAGCACATTGCCTTTGACCCATCACGTAGAGCCCACTGTGGTTGCATTGGGATGTGCACCCCATGCCCAAGAAGCATCATTTTATATGCTAAAATATTGTGTAATGTGGCACACATCCGATTTGATCCTGAGAATACTCCCGACCAAATGTCTTTTTTTGCTATATGCGTAGCGCATAGCGCTATGCATATATCATTTTGCCCTTATGTGCGCCACCTTGCACGAGCAAAACAGGATTTGGTCCGGAAGGTGGGCCCCACCAAAAGTCTTTTTTTCTTGTATAGTGCACGCATAGTGCTATGCACTAAATTCATTTTATTTGCGCATTCCACCTTGTACGGGTATAATGCAATGCATTTTGCATGTCAAATAAACATTATTTGACATTGTGAGATGTCGTTAGTGCGCTCTACTTATGCAGGCCCCATCATGCAGGCTCTGTATATGAGCCCCACCAACATATGGGCCCCACCAAATATCTTTTTCTAGCAAATAATGCTATGTGCTCTATTTCATGTGAGCAACATGAAATGTGTTTCGTATGCACAGAGCACTCAAAAAAAGCTGACAAGGGTGGTGGGCCCCGCCAGACACCGTGGTGGGCCCCGCCCACCATAACGTGCTCTGTACACTCAAAACACTCAAAGAAAGCCAAACAGACATATATGCACTATCGGGGTTGACATCGGGGACTGATACCGAGCAGAATCGATAAAAAACCCGAGATTATGCAAGGGTGAAAAGTCAGGGTCAACAGTTTGCCCCCTGATCAGGACCATTTTGAGGCGACACAAGCGCAAGTCATCAAAATGAGATATGATTATAACATGACTTTTCATAAAAAGTAAGGAAGGTACCTGACCGATGCTCGCATCAAGGCCTGATGCTTATCCTGAGGCTTGGGAGGTGCTCGCGTTGAGGCTTTACAGAGTGCTCGTGTTAAGGCTTGCAGAGTGCTCGCGTTGAGGCTTACAACCCAATTCTACAACTGGGAGCTTGGTGTTTAGGCTAAAGGTGATCAATGTTGATCTGCTACTCATGCTGAGGCTTAAAAACCCAATTTTGCTATTGGGAGCCCGGTGCTCAGGCTAGAATGACCAATGCTGATCAAAGGTCTTCTGCAAGACTGATGGCTTTACTGTGAGGCTTGAAATCATCTGTAATTGATGTCCAGATGCCTACTACTAGGATTTATGAACCAAAGGCTTGGTTTGGTGATCTCTGCTAAGTCCAGTAGTCGACTATGGGACCTGAGTGACTGTTTGCTGGGTAAATGCTTGTATCATCCAATAAATGTCAAATATTCCCAAAATGGCATTTGGGATCCTCTGCTGAGTTTTTGATATTTTCTGGTCGACGATTTTGACCAGTAAAAATCCTAATTCTATCATTAAGTGCTCGATGTTTAGGCTATTCGATCAAGGCTGACCAGTGGTCATTGCAAGACCAATGGCTTTCTTGCAAGTTTAATCATTTATGGTCGGCATTTAGATGCCTATGGCTAGGTTTTATGAATCCAAAGCTTGATTCTGCAATCTCTACTGGATCGGGTGGTTCAGCTGTGGAACTATAGGTGACTGTCTACTGGGTCGACGTGATCAACCATCAGATCAATTCTCGTGCCATTAAATAAGTGTTATCTATCTCCAAAATTTGCATTTAGGACCCTTTGTCAGAATGCAACACTATCTGGTCAATGGCTTGATCAGAAGTCAAAGGTTTCACTATTTTTGATCGTCTACTAGATCAATTCCATGTCTGTGCTAAACATGGAAAAACAATTTGTCAGTGAAATTGGTATTGAAATAGTCTAGGAAAAATACCTGAATTTTTAAGTATTAGTCTGCTGTATTCTGACTAATTTTTTAGATTTTTTAGACGCTATGGGTCATGAAAATTAGGCTCAATGGAGCAAATGACCTCTAAAAACTTTAAAATTTTTACCAGAGGCCTAACTTTTCATGTGTATTTTAGTGAGAGGGTGGCGCACATTAGCAGAGCTCCCCTGAAGGTGGTGCATATTAGCAAAATCTGTTATGTATGGTGAGCGTTCCACGATGTACTGTGCACATCCCTTGAAAATTTTTAAATTCCAAGGTTTCCAATAGAAAATCAGTTTGTTTCCCCTTCAATATTCGATTTTCTCTCAATTTCCAAACAAAAAACTTAGCATTTTTGTAAAAATGGCCAGAATTAGGATGTAATCGACCCCTCAGGACCTGGAATCTGTCCTAAGCTACGCTCTAACTGAGCATACGACCCATCATAGTTACTTTAAGGCTCGTTTTGGTGATGCAATTGCAGAGACATTCACCATAGACTCCCATCGGTCCCAAGCTCCTCCCGAGAAGGTGAGTTTTTTGCGTTTTGACTTGGTTTTTTGGTTTTTGTGGTTTTTTTGAAAGTTGATTTTTAGGCTATTTTTCTTACGTTTAGGCTAATATTTGACCCGAATTAGGTGTTAGGCTAAAGCTAGGCTTAGGTTAGGATGTGTTTATCAAGATGTTTTAATGAAATCGAGATTTTTTTAGAGCAGGTCATGCTATTTGTGGCGCACATAGCACTATGTGTGCTACATATAACCTATGTGTGGCACACATAGTGTTATATGTGGTGCATATAGTGGTAAAAATTGGGCCAAATCATGCATTTTTGGGCCATTTTTTGAGAAATTACGCATTTTTACTCATTCATAAGCATGAATAAGTGGGTTTTAGGTCTGAGGGAGGAACTTAGAGCCTCTATAGTGCTGTCTGTATTTTATAATTGAGACTATAGCTGACCTAAATTCTATGATTTATAGATGGAGCAAACAGTCATTGGGACTGGCAACATTCGAGGGATCGGTGAATGGTACTCCCAACTACCTCGGTAGATACGCGTCAGAGTAGACCAGAGCTATTTTGGTCCGTATATCTCTTACTTTATCGATGTGGAAAAGAGATGTAACAGATTCATCATCACTGCAATGATCGATCGGTGGATGGATTCCACTCATACCTTCCACTTGCCTATGGGTGAGATTGCTATCACCCTAAGTATTTTTGTTGGAATCACTGGGCTAGAGTGTGCTGGTTACCCATTCAGTTTAATGCCAGACTGACGTCACCGTATTGGGTATATAGCATGATTTTTGATTTGCTGGGTGTGTCCCCTAGTGTGAGAGGTAGGCACAACATATCATATGACTATCTCCGGGAGGCAATGCTGGCAGAGATGCTAGGCAGGACTATCTTTGTAGATCAATACACCCGTAGTTTCCTGCTATATATTCTGGGAAGTACTCTATTCAATGATAGTAGAAACAGTGTCCATATATACGTATTATGGGCCCTTTGTGATCTAGAGTCTATTGGTCGATTCGACTGAGGTAGCGCCGGTCTAGCCCATCTGATGCAGGGATTGGATTTTTGCAGTAGGCAGTGCAGAGACCGCTTCATTGGCTATTGGTAAGTCATAGAGGCAAGTAGAATTCTGTCGATTCTGATACTGTAGTATTCGTTGGAGTCTTGCTGACTATGCATATTAATCTTGCAGATCATGGCGTATGAGTTTGGATTGCTACTAGAACCCGAGATCCCGCAAGGAGTACTGCTTGATTTTCCCTATCTCTAAGCATGGAGCGTATCGCGTTAGAGGCTTGACTATACGATGGATGAGTTGAGAGAGTATCTCAATGATTTGACCTAGGACCAGGTAAGAAGAAACAATTTAATTAGCATTAAACTGTATTGAATTGGTTTGAGAAGTACCTGAGTAGATGTCTGATCTATCATCATTGTTGGAATAGGTACGTCCTTACCCCTGGAGCAATATGTATCCGAGGCCGGAATATTTGACTAGCTTAGCGCAAGGATGAACGTCATATGCTGTTGGAGAGTCCCGAGGGTAGACTCTTTTATTTGGGAGAGTGCATGATTGACTGGCAATTAGGACCAAAGAGCCATATGGAGCCTGCTGCTCCACCACGCGTGATGTTCTGGGCATCTTGCACTGATGTGGATCCAGAGGTGATCACTGGTTTGACTGGTATTCCTGGGCGAGAGCATCTATTTGAGTCACCAGTGAACTACCCTACTTTTATCCAGATGAGGCTGCTCAGGCTCATGGAACTTTCTACATCCTGAGGACAGCATGATAGAGCTGGCGGGTCTGGAGTCAAACCTGATATTTTTGAGGTAGAGATGGAGATCATGGTTCACTGGCCATTGGCAGTTCTTGAGGTAGCAGTGTCTTGAAAAGATCTCGTGAGGCTCATGGTGGTGCAACTCCTCCAAGATCGATGTCTGATACTCCAAAAGTGCCCCTAGGATATGAGCACCCAGTAAACTTTATAGAAGGTCAGTTGATGTGGCCGTAAAATCCATTGATCTATATGTATGATGAGATTGGTCATCCATATGAGACATCCTTTCCAGTGCTAGCGGGGGTTGAGATAGAGTTTTGTCCACCGAACACCACCCATGTGAGTACATGTGTTTTATATTTTCTTCGACTTTAGTGGTTTTACATGCGTTTGACCTGTGCAGGTACCTAGGGATGCCATGGTTGATGCCTCAAGACTTCTGATAGGGTTGCACTGCTATCACACCTCTGAGATTCTGACTGTTCAAATGAGTACCTGTTATAAATGCAAGTGCATGAAAATGCATGAATGTATGACTTATATGCCTATATGCTCATGTTTGCATATGAGTAGACATTTGGAGCAAAAGGAGCGAGACCGCTATGCTCAGATGATAGAGCAGATTTTACATGATAAGTATTTTCTTGTTTAATCAATTTTAAAATGAATTTGATTCTTAAATATCATATTTGTTATGATTTGAAGTGATGTAATGCTACATGTTTTGATGCTTGATTAAATGGAAAATGCTATAAAATCTAGTACATTGGAACCTACAATTAAGATTTCGAATCCATTAGTATCAATATGAAATTATTATCTCTTTCAAGTGAAATCCTTTGATATATGAAAGAATAAAAGTGTTTGTTATTGTGAAATAAAAAACCTTTGTATCTTACTGTATGTATTTAATTTATTTGGAATGAAATATATATTGCTAACGCTATGTGTTTTGATAGTTTTGATTTAAATAAAATATAATCGCTATGGATTTATGTTACCAGGTTTGGACATGTGTTCTAAGATTATGTTTTATTTGAATTTTATGAATATTAATTTGATTATGTTTTATTTGAATTTTATGAATATTAATTTGTAAAAATTTGTTCTTTTTAAGTATATTACAATGTTTTCGTTGAAATATAATAGATAAAAAAAATATGAGAAATCCTCACTAGTACATAAAGAAAGATACTGGAATCCATAGCTCGAGGAAAGCAATAAACACTGGAATAGACACTGGAATCTTCTCGGAATGGTAGGTTGCAATAGACGCTGGAATCCATAGCTCGAGGAAAGCAATAAATTTTAAGCAAATCACATAATTTTTCAAGAGAAAAAAGATATGAAAGTACTTAATCCTAGTTTTTTTTAATGGAAGTATTTATCCCTATTTGTTTTATGATCCCTAAATGTATGGTAAACTAGATTTGGGTCAAGCTTAATGTAGTGTGATGCATGGAGCAACAGGCCGTACCCTAACCATAAAGAGTCACGGCCATTTCTATATGATAATTAAACCATCCAGTATCGGAAGATTTAAGTAGGAATATTTATTAATTTGAATACCAATTGGCAGGATTATTATGATGACAAACCTCTTGTTACCAAGTTTTATATTAGATCCTGATCAAGTTAAACCAATTTTTGTTAGATATTATGATTTCTTTTAGTCAACAGTAGAAATAGATTAAATACACACAACTGATCTGGATAAGTATTTCGCACATTCATTAATGATAATCCATTGTAGGTTATTGAATAATCACGAGCAAAAGTAATTTCCTACAAAGACTTTTGAGTTCGACATGCAATTAATGATAATTCATCATAGGTTGTTGATTAAATTCGAAACAGTTCAATTACCCACAGTTCCTTAGCAAAATATGGTTTAAAAACGAATCCACGTTTCGCACAGATGACCCATTTTCAGTGATGGCTAGCGAACATATATCTGCAAGTTCTTTTGCTTTTCTACCAATTTCTTTCCTTTCTTTGCCTTCCAAATCCATGAACTTATCCACAAGTTGAGAAATTTCTTCTCTGGTGACCAAATTTTCTTCTCCCATCTCTCCAACCACTTTCCACCCAATTCTCCAATCTTCCACAATTCGCTTGCTGTTTGGTCCCTGATCCAGAAATAAAGGGAATGTAAGCATTGGCACGCCTGCAAAAACTGCTTCCAGAGTAGAATTCCACCCGCAATGCGTCCAGAATCCCCCCACGGAAGCATGGCATAACACCTTCAATTGATCGCACCAAGGCAACACTTTGCCCCTTTCGCTGCCCCTCTGATCTAACCGAGAAGCTTCGCCCCGGGCCACCCACAGGTAACGGACACCGCTATTTTCAAGCTCTGCAAACATTTCATCCATCTGGGCTCTTGACACAGAAAGGAAACTCCCCAGCGAGATGTATAGAACAGAAGCTTCAGGCTGAGAATCGAGCCAATTTTGATAGTCAGGAATGTCTTGGAGGAGTTGCATGTAAGGTATGGCAGGGCCGATAGTGTAGACTGGAAATTCGAAAGTTGACTGTAGAGCATCCATAGCTTTAGCTTCAAGCTCATATACTGAAGTGAACAGAAGACACTGCGCTTTATGCACCTTTGATATGCACTCCAGAGCAAGCTTCAAGACCCGTGAATTATTCCTGCGGAAAACTATTCTTTGCTCCGACAAATCTGATGAAGAAATTCCTGGAATATCTTCTGCAGTTTCCACTGTTTATACGACATAAAAAAAAAATCGAATCGCTGATCCAGGCACTTCGAACTACAAAATAGTATAACAAAACAAGTACAGTACATAGGTTCTCTTACCAAGTAACTCAACCGGTGAATCATGATGGCTTGAAAAGAGATGAAGATTATACAGGTTTGAAAAGAATGTCGCCGGCATGGTCTAGAGAGCAGCCACAGGAATATTCCTCCGGTGACCAAATCTATAGCCCAACGCAACTCAACGTCGCCGATTATAGCAGTGACAGGTGGTTGAAGGTGGTCAAGAATCTGCTCAAAAGGGGCTTCCAACTTTGTCATAACAGCTTCATAAAATCCTGGAAAATCAAGAGCCCTTTCATGTTCCGATGGGAGGATGTCAGGTACAGAAGCTAACCAAATGGAGTCGTCAAGTTTTTGATGAAAGCTGAGTTTGGAAAGCCATTCTTCAGATACAATGAAGGTGATGAGGATGTCAGGTCTTCTTGAAACTAATAACTTGCAAAGATTCATCATTGGGTTGATGTGTCCTCTACCAGGATATGGCATAGCCGCCACATGGCAAACAGTTCCTGTTTCCATGGTAACTGGATCTGCCATCCCATATATCAAAAACTAGCCAGAAACGATCAAGTATATCTTGATGATTGATCTTGATCTTGTTCTTCCTAAAAGTAGTTTTCACTGAATTTTTTTCACTTGATCTTATTTCTCATAGTAATCCATGGACAAATACTTTTATTGATGAATCAGCGAGAAGTAGATACACATTATCTAATTAGTAATATATGTGAAAAAATTAAGAAGAAATCGTGGGTATACTTGTTCATAATGAAATCTAGAGACAACCATCCGTCTGCAGTTGGAAGTATAATGACGTGTTAAGTATGCTACTAACATTCACTCTAAATCAAAATCAAACTCAAAAATCTGAAAGAGAATGAGACATTTTTAAAAATAAAAAATATTGAAATGATTGACAAATTAATGTTTTAGAAAAGAATAGGACGCTGATTCACCACCTAACCATGTCTTTATGCAACTCTTGATATACTTTTTCAAAAATAAATAATTTAACATATTTTTAATAATTTTAAATTTTAATTCTAGATGTAACACTTTTATGTAAATTGGTAAAATTAATATTAATGGGTTTTGTTTTATCTCTTTGAATTTGCATAAAAAATTGTATTTTAAGCTTTTGAAATAAAAAATTATGTTTTACATCAATGATTTTGTATAAATTACATAAATGAAATGGTAAATTGATAGAAAAACATGTATCATAAAAATTTTTCTTTTTATTTTTCAGTTTCTCCTTAATCACTAATCACTTATCTACAATATAATTACTCGTTGGTTTATTGCAATTTTTTTTCAATAAAAAACATTATAGTTTTTATGTGTTTAAAATTTCAACAAACAATTAAAGTAATATGAAATTAAATCTTAATATCAAAATTCAAATATGAAATTTTATGTGATATTTTTATTTGATAAAATATTTTATTTAATTCATCAAATTAAATATAAAATTCTTCAAATTAAATACAAAATTTTTTTATCTTATATGAAATACTATACTATTCAAATATCTTATTTAGGGTTGTAAATGAGCATAATTGAGTCAAATTTTGTCTAACTTGAATTTGACTCTTTTATTATTGTATCAAGCTCAAAATGAGCTTATTAAAATTTTCATATATCATAAACTTAAATGAACTTAATTAAGCATTAAAAAAACTTTTAAAAATATACATTATAAAATAAACTATTTAATATTTTATTTTGAAAAAAGAGGTTTGCAAGTAAATGTTACATTCTGAAAATTAATGAAACCTACTTTATTTAGGTCAAGAAAATCAAACGTTTTTATAAAACCATATGCTATGGCTTAAATTTATAGTTAATCCAATTTCCAATAGAAGCAATTAATAATTGAATTCAATTTTTCTCATTATTTTCATATCAATAATGATAGGAAAAGATGGTGCTCCAAGTTGTTCAAGAATAGAGATGTTGAGTTTTTTTATCTTTAATCTTTGGATTAGTCAATTCTCTTTAAAAGAAGGGATATAACTCATTGGTAAAGTATATTACCTTGACTTGGTGAAATTTATCAATTTGCACCTGATTACATTGATAAGTAAACTTATGTACATATTTTTATATTTATATAATTATAAATATGTAATTATAAATATACAATTAAATTATTAATACTTAAATTAACAAGTTGGTTTATAAGTTTGTTAATGAGTGACATGCATTTTTGTGATTATAAAAACTAACTCACAACAAGTTTTATCTCATAATTTTTCATCCTATAAAATATATTTCTACAAATATATAAAACATAATTGTAATATAAATGAAATTGTTCTTTCAAAGATTGTTGAATCAACATTTGGATCGATTTTATGTTTCCTACATATCAATATCCAATTCTAAAACAAAAAACTAAAACTACACTTAATTATTTTGTTTATCAAACAAAATTAGCAATTAAAGTTAAATCAAGACATCACTTGCAATTTTCAATTAATAAGGGCCAATATCTAAATGGAATTTCTTTTGGATAATTAATGACCACTAATATAAATTGATAATTGTGGCAAGGTGGCAAGATTATATCATTTAGCCTTTTAAGAACTTTATACAACAGTGTCATTTTGAAAATTGTGATGAAATTACAATTCCTATTGAAATAATTATATTTATGAGAGCATGCTTTAAAAAAATTTCACAAATATTAAGATTGTCATTAGTTATGCTAATAATGAAAATTATATACTATCTATTATACTAATGAAGGATGAAATCTATGTGTATAAATTCTAATATATTTCTATTTGTAAATTTATTTGAAATTTGAAATTATAAAAAAATTATGAAAATTAGAGGCAATCCTTTCATTTAATGTTTTGGAAAAAGAAATTTTATAGTTAATTATTGATAATTGTAGACAACAAGTTGATTGTATATATGTATGTACTTACAGTAATATCTATGTATGTATGTATTATTGTCTATAGTCATGTTTTTAGTGTGTGTGTGTTTATATATATATGTAAGATTGAAACAATGTGTGTATATAAATTATAGAATTATTTTTGATATATAAATGTGTTTCCACATAAATTATTTAGGTCCATTATTTTTTATTGCTAGATAATTAATTAATATTATTAATTCAATTAGTTTAATTTAATTAGTTATTTAGGTCCATTATTTTTTATTACCAGATAATTAATTAATATTATTAGACATGAGAGATGGGTAGTTCCTTTAAGAAACTAATTGCTTCTTTACAACTATAAATATTAGCAAGGTTGAAAAATGAAGGGCTATAATCAATGCAACATAAGACACAAAAACACAAGCAAATCAAACTCACAAAAAATATTGAAATACAATTTTATTAATTTCATTTTCTATCTATCAGTTTTATGTATGAAGTTTATTCCTTTTAATGCAAACAACTTTTTCTTCTTTGACACAATTGCCTTCAGCTTACATTTACATCATTTTTAATCAATTTCAAATATTTAATTTTGTCTAACTCTAAGCAAATTATGGTAAAGGAACTTGAGAATGCAAATTATCATTAGAAGTCGAGTGCAATCAATGGCTGAGACAGGGGGCTAGGTGGGCTCCAACCCTAGCTCCTCTAAAAAATTTAAAAATTATATGTATAATTTTTAATAATTATAGAAGAAAAATTAAGTAGTCCGTATTTTTAATTAACTTAATTTTATTATTAATAAACTTTGATATATTATCTTTTGTTATTTTATTATCTATATAATTCTTTATATCAAAATTAATAAGTATCATCAATATTTTCTAGTTAACAAAAATCAACTTTAATTTTAGTCTCCCTTACTTGAATTTTTATTTAATATTTTATAGATAATGAGCCCCCTTACTTAAATTTCTGGCTTCACTACTGGGTGCGATGCATTAAATGAGAGAAACTCATATTCTCTTAGCACACTTAAGTTCAATTTTCTAAAATTATTACCAACATAATGTAAATGACATATACAACCAATATAAAATAATAAATGGTGTTATATATTATTTGGATATATTTAGTATATAAATGTTATTTGTGGATTTTAAAATCATTAAGAAAACATACACAATGTGTATACAATTTACTTATAAAATATACAACTTACATATTTGATTAAAATGCATATATAAATGAAATAAATATAGTATATAATTAGTACACAATATAATATGTGTAATATGAAAGAGAAATTATTTCTTATTCACAGAATACCACATCACTATGATTAGGTGGTGCTCCTACCTAATAAAACAATATCAAATATCAATTCAAAAATTAGGTTGGAATGTCATCTCACTGTACCAAATATTAATTATAATTAATAAACAAAAGCGTCAATCCCAAAGAAAAGAAAATACTTTACTTGGAGTCATATTCCATAGTTAATTTCTCAAATTTTGGCTTCAAATATATGCATTTTTGGCATTAAGCAGCCATCCTATCAATCCTACACAACTCCATGAATTCCAAATCATTATCAAAAATCATCCATTCCCATTATAATCATCATTTTCTTCATTGATTTAAGCACAAAATTTGAAGATTTTAGTCAATAGTATTGAGAGATGAATGAAAGAAAGAAAAAAAGAAAGAAAGAAAAGAGTATGGATATGATATGATTTACCAATCGATTAAAATAGGTTGATTCAATTCTTGAGCTTTGAGAAGAATATGATCAAGCTTATCAATATTATTAATTGGTTCCATATCAATAGAAGTTAGTCTTATCATATTTGGGTAGAATGCTTTTACCTTCAAATTCGTATCTCTTTGTGTAGTTGAAGGGACCAACAACAATAACAAAATCGTCATCAGCCAAGGAGTGACAATAGAGGAACCTTTTGCCCTAAAAGTTGACTTCAAACAAACCTTTTCAAGACTTCAAGTAGAAAATTTTTTAAATCAATTGATTCATGAATATTTGGGTAGTAGGTTTTGGATTTTAGCATAACTAATGAAATTTTGAGTTTTGATGATTATATTGGAAATCCTCATTTAGGTTTTGATAAAACTGGTAAAATTTTATCTTTTTTAAAGGGTGTTTCATTTAAAAGATTTGATCTTCTTATTTTGCTACTTTTAATCCTTTTTTTTTTACATGGAACAAAAGGTGCATTTCAAGCTGTAAGAGTCTATTGTTGCAATACAATATATAACTTACTAATTCATAAATATAATATATAACTTACTGATGTTGCAATGCAATATATAACTTAATGCCTTGAATGAGCTTGATTCATAAATATATATATAATAGGTTAAAAAAAAAGAAACATACAACACCTACATTACAATATATATGCAATAATTTTTCAAACATCTCAATATTTATGTTAGTCAATAACTAAATTGATAAGAAAAAATCAAGATTAAGACCATTTGGCTAGTTATTGAATAAATAAGCATAGGCGAAAACCAAATACAACTTGAAGGTTGATAACTTTAACAAAACATATTCTTGAAAATTATCACAATTAATAAATGTTGCCAATCCTTCTACAAAGCATCCTGAAATGAGAGCTAAAAATAAGGACCTTATAAGCATCTCTAGAATTTGTTGGTTTATGAAAACATGTTTGATAGCAGAAGGTATAATTTAAAACTTTTTAAAAAAACACATTTTACAATGGATCTAGCAATTCTATTCATAGAATACATCAAACATAGAGAAGATTATCAAAGAAGAGATTAAAAAACTCACTTTTAAGCATATCTCCTTCTTTCTTGTCCTTTTGAAAGTTGTAACAAACATTTCAATCCCTAAGGTAGAGGATCTCCAAACTATCCACACAAGCAATGGAAAGATTAGTAATCAACATTACAAGTTTTGTTTAAAGACCAGTAAAACAAAATAAAAAAGGAATGGATGAAGAGAAAGATGAATTCAGTTTCTTTTTATTGATCTTCTATCAAAAATCTGAATTAATCTTCTTGTTCTTAAGCTTCTAATTGCATGGAACCAATGGAGGAAGGAGGCAGCCAAAATTCCTTATTTTGTAACCTTAAAAGTTGTGTCAGGCAACTTATATAAACCTAATTAGGTTTAGGTTACTTAAGTCATATGTATGTGCATGTCATATGCTTCAAGCATGTGACTTGCATATGCATGAATTAAAATCCCTCCAAAAGCACATGACAATCATGTGCACTTCCTTTTAATTCATCATACATGAATAAGTCATGTGACAATCACATATTGACCATTAATTAATTTAATTCCATCCAAATCCGCATATACCATGCATGTAGAACATGTTATCTTAAATCACTTGTATCTTGAGTTTTACTCATCAGATTTCAGTGATCTTAGTATCAATTCGAAGCTCTTTTCATGAACTTTCTAATGAATATGAAAAATTCAAGTTATCTCATAACCAAAAAACATTATTTCATCAACATCCATTCATGATTATCATTCCTCTTACTTTTAGTATGCAACCTTTTGGGTTCTTGACATGTTGGTATCATATGAACATATTATTAAACTTCATTTAATAAAACCATATGTAAATTAAGAGCAAAGTCTAGTCACACATCTTGACTACCCAAATGTCAAGAGGTCATTAGTTTGACTATAACCCTTCCATATTAGATTCCATAGAATAAACTCCATTCATCATCCACTATCTCATTTAGGTTTGAGTTTGGATTAATGTCAACTCAATGCATAATCAAGTGTGTTAGATCATGCCCTAAATTTGATGTTTCATGTACCATAATCTTTATTCTCAAAATGCCCTTATGAAACTCATTCATCAATAGGCATTCTACTCTAGCTAGAGATTTTTGAATGAAGAATATTACATGAATCAATGAGATAAAAACCCTACATTTAATCTGGGGTGGTGAATCCTTTATTGATAAACAAATACCTTCAACTACTTCATACTATATCTAACCTCTAAGTTATGAATACCTCCTATAGAGAAATAAAACATAAGAGTCAAAACATAGTGATCCATAATTAAGATAACCTTGTTATCTCAAGTCTTAAGGATACTTGCACTACTGATATGAGTGAGATGTACTTCACAAACATAGATTAATCATCCATATGAAATCTAATTGGTAAGGTCTCTAATGAGTCAATCCCAAACTGCTCATCCACATGTTCATTTTAAACAACTCTTGTCATGATGAATGAGAATCATCCCTTAAGGAAGTATAACATGTGCTTATCTTAACCACATTAATAATATCCATTCTTATTAATACATTGATCAAGGATAATTTATATATTGAATATCTACATACAATAAAAATCTCATTTCATAAACTCTTTACGAATTCCTTTGTACTGTTCCAATATCTTGAAATTCATTATTTAGTTAATAACCTTTCAAGCAACTGAATAATAAATAATGCCTTTTATTGATAAATTGTTCAATATTAAATTATAATAAAACATGACGCTCTAAAGCATACACTAACAGAATTTGCATTTTGCAGCTAAAGAAATGAAAAATATGTAATCTTTTTAAACTTACACTAACCAATTTATATTTTTTCCTCCATATTGCATAAAATCATCTTCCTTTAAGAAGAAGACACTAACCTTGTAAATAATCTTGAACCTACAAATAAGGTTTTTGCACATGTAAAACATACGATTATTTAGATGTTATATATTAAGAATAATATAAAAGTATGTAGTTGAGAAAACTAATAATTTACCTGAGTATATTTCTTGATTTGCATAACTTAAAATAGTTGAAAAAGGAATGCTTAAATCAAACCAATCAAAAGTTGAACATGAATCATAAATAAATTCACAAGTAAAACATAGTTTAGAACTTAAATAATTCTATAATCATCCATTAATTAGTTAAAATGATCAACTTACTTGAGTCTTTTGAATAGGTATTTTAGTTGAAGCTAATTGTGGATCATGCATTACATTTATTAGCATGCTCATTGAAGAAGAAAACTACATCTATACAAAATCTAAAAATTAAACTCAACTTATTAACAAAAATAAAAATAAAAATAAAAACTATAAAATGTATTATAAAAAAACTTGAAATCCTTTATTTTTATCCACCTCATGATCATCTACAATGCAATCTTCCTTGTTTGGCTGCTTTCTTTTTTCTATAATATATTTAATATAATTGAAAATATTTTAGAATGATAAACAAGATTGTATAACATTAAATAAAAATATAAACAACTAAAATCATACCAGAATTTTTTCTTTACGATGTCTTTGCTTTCATTTTTTCAAAGTCCCCCTTTACTCTCTTTCATGGTACACCTTTAGTCTTTACATATAGAGGATTCAAAATTTTTGCATCCAAATGAAAGCATTATTGAACTTCTTCTTCATTTTTACCATGCTTCAAATTTTTGAATGCCCTCTCAACCTCTTCTTCTACTTGCAATAACTTCTTTTGGCAAAATTATCTTATACTGATATCATTTTGGCTTTTATTTATAATTTTAAAAGCAATATGCATCATGATATTACACCATACTTGTCACATCCACACACCTAGCATCCTTGTGTGCATGCATTTTATGAATACATTATAGTGAATGTTTGATTAGTACATAAAATGTGTGAATGAGATATAGTGCATGAATGCTTTGATATAATGAATATGATATGAAATATTTTATGGACAAGGAATTCCATATGATATGGGATTGATAGAGAAAGAAATGAAAATAAAGGTGAAAAATTGATTATAGAAGTGAATATGCACTAAAGATGCAAATTTGATGTGCTTTTGTTGAATGCCTTAAATGAAGCTCTATGATGGAATCTATATGTGCAAGGTGATGCATTGATATGTTTAACATGTTATAATGTGATAAAGTATGGTTTAAAATGTATAAAAATTAGTTAAAATGAAGTTAGAAATAATGTTATGTTAAATGGTAAGTTAGGATATTAATGGCATTCCATAGCAAATTAAGGTTATTATTGTACACTTTATATATATGATTCATGTTCATGTTATCATGATGTATGAAAGGTATAATTCTTATGTAATCATGATGCAAAAATAATGCAAATATGGATATAAAGGAAGAAGGAAATAAATTGGTTAAGTAAGTAACCATATCTTGATAATGTCAAAACATGATTGGTTCTTATTTAACATAAGTCAAATTTGGTCTTAAATTATCTAAGGAGGAAGCAAAGCCAGTTTTCTCATCCTTTTCCCTTCCAACATTCAATTTTCTTTCTCTTCTTCTCCTCTTTGCATTCTAACTTAGGAAAAACACTCTTTTAAGGCAAGATTGCATGAAGAATTTAGTTTTCATGTTATTTTTACATTCTATGCACATTAAGCATGTCTTTTTCTTCTTTTTTATGCTTTCTTACTTCTTAAATGAAGAAGTGAGTGACTTTAGGGTTGTTTTGATTGTGTATAAATGGAATAATTGGATTGAATTATGAAAGAATAAGGATGTGAAGTTGTTGAATTTGGTATTATGCATAACTGAATGAATTTCTATTTTGGTGTGTGAAAATTAAGTTAAAACCTAACTTATATTACTTGAATTTATCACTTTGGTTGATGTTTGAATGTGTGAATTATGTTTAAAGATGTTTAGAGGGTTTGGTATGTTTAATGATTGATGGGAAGATGAATGAATGTGTTGGTAACTTGAAATCCAACTTGTTGCCCAATTTGGGACAATAAAGCCTTTCATTATTTTAAGGGGTAGAATTGCATAGCCCTTGAGTTTATGTGAAAAAATGATTGAATAATGTATTTAGATATTGAAAATGGGGTTTGGTTGCATGTGAAAATGAATAAGCTGAAATGCTCATTTAGGAGGCAGTAAGTGTGTCATTTGAGTATGGTGTGTGCATATTGCTTTAAAGTGTAGGTATGTGTGTTGTATGTTAGCAAATTAGACCTAAGTTTGTGTATAATATGTATATGTATGTTTTCATTTGGTATGGCTTGATTTCAATGTGAGTTAGAGGTCAAAATGGTTAAGGTATGCATGAAGACACTTCTAAGGTAGCTTGTGCACCTTAATGTACAAGTTATGTAACTTTTATGTATTGTGAAAAATGTGAATGTATGATTGTAAATCTGGATATATTGCATATGGATATAACTTAGGACAACATGTTTATGCATTAAAAGTGACCATATGACTAAGTTATGATAGGGGAAAAAATGGTACAAGTTAGTGGCATGCTAGAAATGTGCATTTTTATATAACATGTAAAATATGTCATTTGTATGGGTTTTTTACATACCAATGGCCATGTGAGACTTAAGATATGCATATGCCCTATTTCATAGAAGGTAAAGAGGTAAAATTATGCAAGTTTATGCATGTTGCTTGCAAGTTTCATGCAAGTGTGACTTAAGGATGCAAAATAGTGCATTTTTAGCAATTACTTCATGATATGCGACCTTTTTGGTTTTGGAGGATTTAATGGATGAAATAAATTACATGATACAGCTTGAATGAAACCTTGATGATTCTAGTTTATGATGGTATATGGCTTGTGTATGTTTAAGGCCAAGAAGATTGCTTAAAAGTTCAATTAGTCCAAGTACGCGTAAAAATGATATTTGCACTTTCTAATTTAGCAAGTACGTGTTTTATGCCTTAAATGTGTAAGTTTTGGCACTTCATTTGCATGGCTTAATACTTTGAGATGTGCATAAGATAATGGACTAAAATTATACATGGTCCATAAGATGGTCATTAAGGGGTGTGTAATAGTATATGCATATAAGGTAAAGAGTGTAAAAAGCATAAAATAAAAATGATCATATGAATAGTAAAACTTACCAAATGAATAGTGCATATGATCAAATGAATAGTAAATTATCTAGAATGACTTGGCACTTTAATGAATGAGTGTTTTAGGCTTATAAACTTGATGTTATACACACTTAGACCTTATAACTCTTTATTGTACACAAGAATACACACTTAAGAGGCATGAAACAAAATTAATGCTAAATGTTCACATATGTTATGAAAAGTCTTATACATGCTTCAATGTTCTAAATACTTGAAGTACATGCCAATATGTATGTGTATGACTTATAAATGCACTTATACTTGAATGCAAAGGTGTGTAATGGTATGTATAAGGATAATGGCTAACCATATATGCAAATGGAAGTTAATGATGTATGAACATAGTTAATAAATCAAAATTATGGTTCAAGGACTCATGTTGGCCGAAAGGCATGAATGACTTCTAATTTTCAAGTGTAAAATATTGTAAGATGATATTATGCTTGTATGCTCGTTATGAATCAAAGTTAAATTATGGTTACATGTTATAATGGATATGGATTCTTTATGATAATAAGTCAAGTGTAATATGTGAATGACCTTACTAAATGGACATGAAATAGAAATGCTACAAGTTCAGCTAATGAGACTCAAACTTCTCCGTAAGCTATCAATAAGGGCAGAGCAATAGTAGGTTTGTGTTATTCACTCTATGACCTCATTTAGCATCTTGAAATGATGATGTCTTACATATACACTTATGATATCAACCTAATGAGTTTATATTATGAATGGTATTATGTGATCATCTTTGCATAGGATCATTAAAGCATCAATTATGCATCATTTCATGAATCATTCATACATAAAGGCATATTCATGGCATATCATACAGAGGATATAAGGTGGGAAAAGAAAGTTATATACAGAGCAATGTTTAATAGTAACATACTAGGTCATAGAGTTATTATCAATTCCCTCAACGTAATCATATAGTATAGGTTTCTATCATGGAACCATAGAGAAATGTTATGTTCTTATACGAACCGAAGTACTATATAGTACCGGGTCACAGAGAAATGGACCCAATATTAATTATGCACAATCATATAGAAATGATAGGAAATGTTACAAGAAAATCAAAGGGAGAATGCAAAGCATGACTGCATTCTCAAAGACATACATTATCATTCATATATCATGAAAATACAGTTGATGAAATAATGAATGCACTATAGTTGTACATATATAAAAAATTATATAAAGCAATGATGTTCAATATAGTATTTGATCCAAGAAATGTTACAATGGATTCCTTATGGCATTTATTCCTATATATACATAGTATTCTTTAAGTGTTGCTTATAACAGATAAAGAATGATGTTGAGTGTGAGCTCCAGTTTCTACCGGAGCCCAGAGCAAGGCTTGCGAAAGTCACAGACTGGGGACCACACTTGGAGTGAAAGCGCAGTCTTCTTGAGGGGTTCCCTTAGGGAATGATACAGACTCAAAAGAGTCGCAAGGAGTCGCCACCGGATGGTTCTAGATTTGGCCCAACTAACCCATAGCAGAGTGCTAGTTGAACCCTTCAGAGATTGGGTTCGGGTGGTGGAGATCTATTCTATGAGTTTCCAAAATCAATTTTACCATTATAGTTGGAATTAATTGTCCTAGGCAAGCAAGCATGCGAGCGTAAATGTAAGCACACAACGCGTTATATGATTTGGCATTGCAAGGTTGCATGTAGAATGACATATAGTGCTATATGGCATTTAGATGGCATGGCATATGTATGACATGCATAGAAGTGATAAAGTAGCATGGCATATGCATGTCATATGAGCGTGTATGACATATCATATGCATGATATGGTAACTTAGTATGATATGTAAGCACATAATATGGCAAATAGCGTATAGCGTTATGCGTTAACGTTTTAAATTATGTGGCGTTTGGCGTATGCGTAGTGTATGCATGGCATGCATAATGTAAAAAGTGGGTGACATGGCATATGCATGACATGTAAGATGAATGATATATCATATGCATGATATGTGAAGTGATATATGACATGGCATATGCATGACATGGCATAATAAATGACATACCATATGCATGGCATGTGAATGATGTATGGCATATCATATGCATGATATGTATAGTAATGTAGTACATGGCATATGCATGACATGTTATATGAATGACATACAAAATGCGTGGCATGTGATTAATGCGTGACATACCATATGCATGGTATGTGAAATGGTATATGGCATAACGTATGCATGACATGGCATAGTAGATGCGTATGGTATATACATGGCATGTATAGTAGAATTTGCTTGTGTCATGTGACATGAGATGTGAAATGATATATAACATGGCATATGTATGGCATGTGAAGTGTGTGACATACCATATGCATGGCATGGCGTAGTATGTAGCATACCATATGCATGGCATGTTAAATGAATGACATACTATATGCATAGCATGTGAAGTGAATGACATACCATATGTATGGCATGTTAAATGAATGACATACTATATGCATAGCATGTGAAGTGAATGATATACCATATGCATGGCATGTGATGTATGGCATACCATATGCATGGCATGTGGGAATGATGTATGACATGGCACATGCATGACATGGCATAGTGGTGCATATGTGAATGTGTATTCAACATAGTATATGTATGGCAAACGGTATGATATACGTTATGGTATATGATACGATATAGTATATGACATGGCATGGCATATATATGCATGGTAAAGCGTATTGGTTGATTGAGCGTATTGGATTGCATATTTGGAGTATTGGCATATTTGCATATTTATACGTATATGCATACGAAATACAGTTGTTGACCCTCATTTTTCACCATCATATAATTTTGGATCTTTGTTGATTCGGCTAGGACTTAGTCCCTGGTATCGATCCCGATTATGCACATAGACCTTTGTGTCTTCCTTTGTGTGTTCTGGTGCGCAAAATATCTCAGGACTGATGGGGCCCACCATGGTGCCTGGCGAGACCCGCCACATATTCTGAGTGCTTTGTGCATGCAGAACACCCTTCTCTATCGCCTACATAAGGCAAAACACTTGAGATGCAAAGTATTGCATTTTTGGCCCTGGGTACTATTCATCATGAATAGTACATAGGTGGGGCCCACTAAACAGAGGCGGGGCTCGCAGTCCCCAATAACCTACTCTATGTATTCCGTACTTACATAATACATTTTCCAGTTGCCTTGCGAAAGGCATAGCACTTGGCATTGCAAATGTCGCCTGCTGGGCCCACTACGCTGTGGGGCCCACCCAGCAATAGTGGGGTCCGCTGCCCCTATTTCTTATTCTATGTATTCTGTACTTACAGAATATATTTCACACTTGCTTACGTGTGGTAGGATACACAGAATGCAAAATATTGCATTTTGGACTTAGGTCACTATTCACTATGAATAGTACACAGGCGGGGCCCGCTGTCCCCAATTAGCCTATTTTGTGTATTCTGTACTTACAGAATACATTCCGCTGTTGCCTTACACAAGGCATGTCCCGTGGCATCCCGAATGCCACATTTCTAGGCTCACCGCACCATGGCCCGCTAAACACTAATGGGCCTCGCTTCCCACTATCATCCGCTTTAATGTGTTCTATACGCACAGAACACACCTTATCTGCTGCCTCACTTGAGGCGGAACGCTTGGCGTGCTATGTGCCACTTTCCAGGCCCTTTTTGTGCTGTGTGGCCCATAAGGGTACTATTCATCATGAATAGTACCCAGGTGGCCTACTGCCCGAATTCACCAATTTGAGTATTCTTGACACGTAGAACACATTTCTACTAGTGCCTATGCGAGGCACGACCCACGACATCCCATATGCCACATTTTGGCCTAAATGGGCCTAATGGGCCCAAATTGGGTCCATTTAGCAAAACTCGATGTTCGGGGCCAAATTTGAGAAAACTTATAACTGCAAAGTTTCTCAAAATGTCGTTTGCACTTTCCTGGACATATGGCACGCATTCTGTTTCGTCCGTACGAGGTGAAGCGCATAGGTCAAAAACGTAACGTGCGTAGCGCATAGCCCTATAGGCTACACAAGTTGCATAGTAAAAACGTTTGGTTGGGAGCCCTTTCAGGACCGAATTAGGAAAAACTTTCTTCTACAAAGTTGTTCCTTACGTTGAATAATGCTTATACGCTTCGGGGCGCATCTCGGAAGTGACCGCAGTGGGCCCTACGCAAGGGTTTCCAAACTATATGCGCGCGCATATAGACCTATGTGCGTAGCATATAGACTATGTGCTGCGCACATACTCCTATATGTGGCGCACATAGGTTTAGGATTTTTCAAATTCGGGCCAAAATTAAAAAATTGCCACACCCAAAAATTACTCTATAAATATAGAGCTCGGGGTAACATTTTAGGGACCCCGAAAATTGCCAAAAGGCAAGCCAAACCTTTGCCAAAATTGTTTTAAAATTAATTAGGCCCCTAATCAATTAAATTCTTGGGATTTAGAGACTAATTAACCCTAGTGAGGCTCCCCAAACTCAAAAACAAGGAAGATCAAGAAGGAAAAGCTGCTGGAATCAGGTAAATCTTCTGATTTTTCCATTTTTCCTTCGTTTTTCTCTATTTTTCGGGTCTATATGCTGCGCATATAGACCTATGTGCACCACATGTAGCACATGTGTGGTGCACATAGGCCTATATGCTACGTATATAGGCCCCGGTTTTCAAAGAAACTCGCATTTTTCTTCCGGTTTTCTTCCCGATCTGGCCAATTCAAGGTTATTCAGGGCCTCTCCATGCCTTGGGTGCCTTGGATCTACCCTAAATCAAGCCGGATTTTAAATAATTGTAACTTTAAAATTATTTTTCATGATTTGGATGCAAATCCAAGAGCAAAAACCCAGTTTTGGGTCCGATCTACCTAGATCGGGGCCAGATCTAGGATTTCTGCTAAAAAATTTTTGATTTTGCTTCGATTTTCAAAGCTATATGCGCCACACATGGCTCTATGTGCACCACACATGGCTGTATGTGCACCACATGTCCCTCATATGTGGTGTACATAGATCTATGTGCAGCGCACGTAGATCCCGGTTTTCACAGAAAAACCCTATTTCAGCCCGAACCGCTCCCGAACCGCTTCAGTTTTGAATTTTCCAGTGACTCGAGTAGCTTTTTCGTGCACATGGGGTTCTGGATCTATCATAAATCATCCAAATTTACTTGGTTTAGCCTTAAAATCAATTGTTTTAATTAATTGCTTAATTAATTATTTGGTTCATCAAACCGGAGGCCGAAACGAGATCAAAATGAGGTACTGTCTTCATTAAACATGCTTATTTTTGTCTGTAGATTATTTCTGTACTGACAGATTTCATTTTCGTGCAGATTCATCAACAATGTGTGCCACACTTAGCCCATGTGTGGCACACATAGCCTGATGTGCGGTGCACATTGTTCACGTTTTTCCAGAAAAATCATATTTTGAGCCATATTTTCATCATATTTTGATGTATCCAATGGTATTTGAGTTTCACAATAGCTCAAGTATTCTGGAAAAGTCATAAAATAATTTTTACATAATTAATTTTGGCCTCAAAATTAATTTTTACGATAAAATGCAATTTTTACTTGTATAAATACGGTTTTTGATAGGATTGGTTTTTAATTGGTCGTAGGGCTATCTTTAAAATTATGTGTGATAATAGTCCTCCCAATTAAATTTACCATGATCAAATAAAAATAATTTTGCTTAAAATTATTTTATTTAAATGAATTTCCACGATCCGACTCGTGTTTATTGTTTCAATTATTGCTTAATAATTGTTGGATTTTGACTCTTGGTTCGTACTTTTAAATGGTATTGGACTAGTCAATTAAATCCAAAATTCATTTGTTACTAATGAATTTATTTATTTATTTTGCATATTAATCCATCGTGCATTTTGGATCGTACAACTCGAGGGAGAAAAGGGGTATTACTTAATACCCGAGAATTTATGTATGCGAGGAATATTTGTAATAAGGTAGAATTATTTTATTCGGTCTGTAATAATTCCCCCTGCCTCGTGTGTACCCCTAATTTCCTCGATTCCTTTTCACCCGCCTTTATTATTTTTATTCATGGATGATTTATATTTGCTTAAATATTTATGTCATTCATGTCACATGCCATGTCACATGACACATGCACACACTACTATGCAATGCCATGCATATACTGTATGTCATAACATACTATATTTCGTATGCATATATGTATAAATATGAAAATATGCCAATATGCCAATACGCAATCCAATACGCTCAATCAACCAATACGCCTTATCATGCATACATATATGCCATGCCATGTCATATACTATGCCACGACGTATGCCATTATGCATATCATACCGTATGCCATTAAGCATATCATACCGTATGCCATACACACATACTATGTTGAATACACATTCACATACACATCACTATGCCATGTCATTCATCATCTCACATGTCGTACATACGGTATGTCATTCATCTCACATACCACGCATACGGTATGTCATTCACTTCACATGCTATGCATATGGTATGTCACCCATTTAATATGCCATGCATATGGTATACCATGTATTATACCATGCCATGTTATAATTTAACATTTCACATGTCACGCCATATGACACAAGCACATTCTACTACCCATGCCATGCATATGCCATGTCACGCATCATCTCATATGCCATACATTTATGTCATGCATATAAACATGCATATGTCATGTATTATATCATCACACATATCGTGCATATAATATGTCATACATTATTCACACATCGTGCATATGATATGCTACTTATTATGCCATGTCATAATATATGCCATGTCATGCATCACTTCACATCTCATGAATATGATATGCCATTCATCCCACATACGCATTGCATATGCTATACGCCTAACGTTAAAATGAATAAAAAAACGTTAATGTATAACGTAATACGCTATTTACCATAATATGTGCTTACATATTAGGTTGCCATAACATGCATATGATATGTCATACACGCTCACATGTCATGCATATGCCATGTTACTTTTATCGCTATATCACATGTCATGGATATGCCATGCCATCCAAATGCCATATAGCTTTATATGTCATTCTACGTGCAACTTTGCAATGCCAATCCACATGACACGCTGTGTGCTTACATTTATGCTCGTATGCTTGCCTGCTTAGGACAATTAATTCCAAATAAAATGGTAAAATCGATTTTGGAAACTCATAAAATAGATCTCCACCACCCAAACCCAATCTCTGAAGGGTTTAACTAGCACTCATGCTATGGGTCGGTTGGACCAATCCGGAACCATCCGGTGGTGACTCCCTTGTGACTCTTTTGAGTCCGTATC